>JAPYYA010001886.1:0-14634 GCA_028533165.1 Leontopithecus rosalia | reverse complement strand
TTGTCCCTTATCCATTATTTATCTCTGATTCAAAGACTAATCTGTGTCACTGGAAAATGACATTTTTTGTTTTTCAGCACAAAATCCACTTAAGAAGGACCTGTTGCCTCCCTTCACCCTAAAACACTACAGAGAGGACCCTAAAATATTTGAAATATTGAAAAGCTGAGCCTACGAATGTCAAAACACAAATGTATATTTGCTATTGGGAATATTTTTCTCAGCAAAAATTGAAACATTAAAAATAATAAAATCAGATTTCTTATTCTATACTGGTTCTTCCTTGTTTGGGTCTACATAAACTAGCAAAGCCTTAGAAATCTTCATCGGTACTTATACCCAAGGAGAGAGACTGCTAGAAAAACAGACCTGGTGGTTGGATTTCTCTAAGTAATATACAGATACAAAGAGAAAGACCCGGAAGTGGGAGACACTATATATAGTGAAAGAGTCTCCCGCTTCCAAATCTTTCTTCTGCAGGGCTTCATGTCAGTCTCCAGCCTTTAAATATTCAGCTCATCAAAGCACAGATTACTGAAAAGATAAAATCTAATGATGAACCTTGAAGCTCTCCATTTACCTGTTCCTGGAAATCAACTAAATGGAGGCTCAGTCAGTCATTCACCTCCATTATAAGCCTACTACCAAAAACCAAAATGAAGCTCCATGACTTACATGCCAGCCAATCTTACCCCTGTTTTACATGTACATAGATAGGTCATCAGACACTTGGAAAAAGTGAGGCGAAGGGGAGGGGACACCTTCCCTGGGCCACAGATCTATGTAATTCAGCAACCTTCAGTCTCCTAGCTCTCAAGGGGCTCTAAGCCACTTCTGTGAAATCTGGGGTGAAAGAACATAATAGGACATTTCTATATGCTCCTAGAGACTTTTCCCAGTGGCTCGTTTTTTTTTTGTTTTTTGTTTTTTGTTTTTTTTAGTCTTTCAATAGAAAGCTTGAAATGAACAATGAGTACACATGGACACAGGGAAGGGAGTACCACACACTGAGGTCTATTGGGGGATATAGGGGAGGGACAGCGGGGGGGGGGAGTGGGGGAGGGATGGCATGGGGAGAAATGCCAAATATGGGTGAAAGGGCAGAAGGCAGCAAAACATACTGCCACGTGTGTACCTATGCAACTATCTTGCATGTTCTGCACATGTACCCCAAAACCTAAAATGCAATTTAAAAAAAAAAAGCAGGGACCTATTCAGGACTTTCTTGAAACCTATTTTTATATGCCTTTCTAGATAATTCCCAAAGTTTTTTTCTGTTTTTGTTCCTCTAATTTATCTCCTTCAAACTTGTCAGAATGCCCAATATTCTGGTCTCTTTAACAAATCCTTCGTCATACCAACCCTGAGACTGTTTCGCTTCAAACTTGACCTTTCCCTGCTAATTCTATTCTTATCTACTTCCACTAGGTTCTTCAGCTAATTCCATTCTTATCTTTTTCCATCAGTTTAATTAGACCCATTCCCTCTTCCGTTCTGTTATTCAAACACTCACTTACATGATGATACAGAAACCAGAGTAGTGGGCTTTGAAATGAGTTCAAATGTTGCTTCTAATACCTCCTATGTTTAAGCAAGTCATTTTCAGTTTCAGATTCTCCACCTGAACAACCATTTTTACATAATATAAAATACAGATTGAAATACAAAAGACTTTTGATTACTTTCCAAGATTATGTGAAATCATAAATTTCCATGTGCTTTTCATTTTAGCTATAGAAAAATGGGGCTGGCAGAAAGGAACAAAATAATAGAATAAAAGAACACCAAGGGAACCAGAGAAGAAAGTAATCAGGGGGACGGGAGTGGTGGCTCACGCCTGTAATCCCAGCACTTTGGGAGGCTGATGTGGGTGGATCACAAGGTCAAGAGATCAAGACCATCCTGGTCAACATGGTAAAACCCTGGCTCTACTAAAAATACAAAAAATTAGCTGGGCATGGTGGCACGTGCCTGTAATCCCAGCTACTCTGGAGGCTGAGGCAGGAGAATTGCCTGAACCCAGGAGGCGGAGGTTGTGGTGAGCCAAGATGGCGCCATTGCACTCCAGCCTGGGTAACAAGAGCGAAACTCCATCTCAAATAGAAAAAAAAGAAAGAAAAGAAAGTAATTAGAAAAAGACTTTAAAAGTCATGGAAGAAGAAAAAAAACTCAAGAATAAAATTAAAAGTGCATGCAACTAGGCAGTGTACTACCTTCAAGAAAAACTAAACTGGGAAGTCTGTAAATAGATAATTCTATAAGAAATAACCTCTAAATATACTTAACAACTTCTGTATGCGATAATGTCTGCTAACAGGTAAAATAATTCATCTATAAGATTTACCTGGTCTTGCTTATGAAACGAAAACCTATGTCTTGTGAACTCAGCTAAGTAAGATCTGCTCTAAAAGTTTTGATGGTAAAAGCAAGGTACTGGTTATCACTGCAACTCTCAAACACATTAGAACAAACTATTGGATTAACCAGTGTTCTAAGGGAAGACTCTGAAAAAAGTTGACATATAACAAAATGTGACTTGGTGAATTAATCCCATGGGGACCCGTACCTTGATTCTACTGATGCACAGGTCTCTACCAATTTATGCTGAGGGGCAAGAGAATGGATTTGGGCTCAAGGTGGGCTGATGATGAACTCAAGTGTCAGCTACTTTTTAGCTATGAAATCATAGGCCAGTTAATCATCCTCTCTGAACCATGGTTATCTGATTAATATAAAGTGGGTGATAGTAGCAGAGATACTTTACAAAGCTGTGTGTTGACTATATGAGACAATAAATGTTAAACACATAACATGTTGTCTACTCAACAGATAGTGGTTTCTTTTCTCTATATTTTCTTAGTTAACATATAAGTTTTAAAAATCTGTAAAATCTTACCTCAATGGAAACTCTACAGAACTCACATCCTCTACTAAGAAAAAAAGTAAAATACATGAAATCAACAAATTTAAATAAGAAATGAAGAATATTAAAACAGAAGAGGGCATGATGGCATGTGCCTGTAATCACAACTACTTGGGATGGTGAAGCAGGAGGATCACTTAAGGAGGCCAGGAGTCTCAGAGCACCCTGGGAGACATAGCGAGATTCAACTTAATTTTAGAAAATCATGTACACTTCCCTGCATGTTTCAGATCTTGTTTTAAAATGTGCCAGGAGCCATGGCTCATGCCTGTATTCCCAGCACTTTGGGAGGCTGAGGCAGGTGGATCAATGAGGTCAGGAGCTCAAGACTAGCCTGACCAGTATGGTGAAGACCTGTCAGTATTTAAAAATACAAAAAAAAAAAAATAGCCCAAGGTGGTGATGCATGCCTGTATCCCAGCCACTTAGGAGTCTGAGGCAGGGGAGTCCCTTGAACCTGGAAGGCAGAAGTGGCAGTGAGCTGAGAATGTACCACTGCACTCCAGCTGGGGTGACAGAATGAGACACTGTCTCAAAAGTGAATGAAAGACTAAATAAATAAATAACAAAATAAAAATCATAATACTTTGACACTTTGTTACAAAGACTCAGATGATTTGATGATTTCTTATAAAGCATTCCTTTAGGACCATACATTGAGACTCTAGTAAAATTCTTATCAAGTATACTATTGGTTGGCAATTCATGCTTTAAAAACTCATTTCCCCTCGTTTATAGTTCTCAAAGGCAAGGAAGAACATGATTTATCACAATTTGATATCTACAAGGGAAGCACATTATACAATAGTCCTATTCCAAGCAGAACCATGTAAGACTGACAGAAAATTGTATCATTAGCAGAATAAGAGGATTGTGTCAACCTTAGAAAGTATAATTTCTAGACAAATGAACTAGAAGCAGTTAGAACAGAGTACATGCTAGTCACTCTATCTACTTTGTGTGTAGAAAGAAATACGCACATGGTTTCTTTATGCTCTCACACCACAACAATCATCAAGACAGAAGACTTCTGCAACCAGTTGTGTGGAGGATTTTCTCCACCAACAAGCGAGCAATCAATTCTGCAGCATTAATCAGCTGGTTGTTGATCTCTATTCAGTTGCAACCCTATCTAGAAATAGTGCCAAATTCCACAGGCTGAAGTTTCACTCTCACAAGATCACCCTCCCGCACCAGTTGCTAATCTGGGTCGCTGAAACTTCTAACCAGCTGTTAGAAGTTATAACAATGACTATGGCAATGAATTCAGGCAATGAATTAAAAAATGAATTCAGGCTGTTTTGTACCACTAGGCAATTAAATATAGTAGTATAAAAAGATTCCAAGGCCAAATGCTTTAGAATCATTAAAGTAGATCCACATGAGGTAAAGTGTAATTTTTTAAACAAATCTCTAAATTTTATGCTTGTAAATGGCATTTTCTCAAACATAAATACTAACATTGGCATTATTTGTATCAAATGTTCCCATCAAATTTTGAAAAAAAAAACAACACTGGAAATAAAAAGCCTCTCAGTATTTTAACTATTTTAATAATATTCTTTCCAGATTAAAATTAAAATTACAAAATTTACCTGCTTTGAATGATTGTATGTCCTTCAATTCTAATGCTTTATTTGGAACAGAATCTTTCATTCCACAGAAAGGCTAAATGGGTTTGGGAACAAAATAATTAATAATGAATACTTCATAAAATATGCAGTTAATGTTCAATAGAAATGTAGAAAATTATTACCTTCAGAAGGGTACGTACATCAGGAGACTCTAAAAAAAAGAGACATATGTAATTGATTACATGCAAGCCTGAAAAAGCCTATCAAACATTCACAGAGTCTGAATTTGAAGATGAATCCTTATGCTTGGCTTTGAAAGGGATTACATTAGGTTTTGAGGTATTTGGGGTTTTTGTATTAGTTAACATGCCAACATGACAGAAATATACCTAAGATAATTCTAAAAATAGATTTCATAAAACATGCTGTGAAGATTTCAACAATGACAATATGGTTAGAGTGACTATAACTAAAGCAGAACACTCCCAATACCAGTGAGAGTAAGCTGCCATATAAAGAAATAAGTTATACTTAATAAGATGACCAAGTCAGGACCCAAAGAAAATAAATCTCCAAGCTAATGGTAGAATCCTATTGCATATTGTTAAGGAAGCACATCAGAATCATTTATGTCATTATACTACATGTAGCTATCATGTTCTTCAATTTGTCCTGAAATTTAGAAATTGCAAAGTTGTGATGAGAATTCAAAGCCACAATTTACTTATAATTGAAGAGAATGTTCTAAATTTATCAACATAAAGATCTACTTATGGAATAAAAGCTAATAAATATATTCATTATTTTTATCTAGGGTTCTCTCTTTGAGCCCTCTTAAAATTTCCTGATCTACTTATACAGTGGTCAAAGCATACACATCAAAAAACTAATACAGGCCAGGTGCAGTGGCTCATGCCTGTAATTTCAGCACTTTGGAAGGCCAAAGAGGGCGGATCACTCCTGTTCAGGAGTTCCAAACCTGCCTGGCCAAAACAGCAAAACCTTGTCTCCACTAAAAATACAAAACTTAGCCAGGAATAGTGCCACATGCCTGTAATCCCAGCTGCTTGGGAGTCTGAGGCAGGAGAATCACTTGAACCCAGGCGGCGGAGGTTGCATGAGCCAAGATCATGCCACTACACACCAGCCTGGATGACAGACCAACATTTGCCTCAAAAAAAAAAAAGGAAAAGAAAACATCTAATATGAAAGCATCAGAAAATATTAGTAAATTTCCAGAGATTTTTAAGTATCATTAACATGTACATTTCAATGTTAGAATAATGGTTATTTAAAAAAACAGTTTTAGTGTTCAAGGAATGAATTCTAAAATATTTTGTTTCTAAAATTAACTATATTTGTTGTATGGTGTGAGTTGTTAAACTACTCTATGAAAAGCTCTTACAAAAATCTTCCAGAAAAAATAGACATCTCTTTTACATTGAAATTAGCTCATCTCATCAAATAATATCAATAAAACATGTTTTATTTCCCTATTTATCTCTACATTTTTTATTTTTCAGTATGACTTACTTTAATATGTTTGAAATATCTACTATATATGTTATTTTCCATGAGAGATGATTGATCAATAAATAAGACACTTCATGGATATAAACTCTCTAAAACATACAGAATTTATGTCTAATCATTTTAAGGTTAAATATACATGACCATATTGCATAAATGTGTTTTAGAAAAAAATACTTAAAATTGTATTCAATACACTTCAAATAAAAAAACTGCTTTAAATATAATGAGAAGGTCATTCTCACTTCATTAATATCTTCAAAATTTACTTCTGAAGCACTGAAGAAAACTCAGAAATTCATATAAATAATAACATCATTTATTCATCTGCTCAGTTTATGTAAACCTTTGATAAATGTATATCTTTGATTAAGTGCAAAGAAAGCAGAGAGTCATGAGACAGTAAATGAATATATAACCAAATTATTTTCCTTTAGAAAGAAAATGGCTGGCATTAACGTTTCTGAGAGAAGATAAAAAGAAAAAATAGGTAGAAATGAAACATTAAAGGAACCATTTTCACTTGACATTTAAGAATCCTATGTATGGTAGAAAACTCTGGTTCTGCCAAATCATCATGGTATGTAAGTACCTATGTAACAATCCTGCAAGATGCAGGATGTGCACATGTACCCCAGAGTCCAAAGTACAATTAAAAAAAAAAGAAATGAAAACTCTGTTTCTAAATTGTGATGTGATCATCTCTAAAGGTCAAGACCCATGCAGAGGAAACCAGTAAGAAAATATTACTTTAGTTATTTTTTTATTACTTTAATTTTTACAACAATGTACACTGGATTATTTAGAGTCATGACAGGTCACAAGGCATAGCTCTAAAGATTAGTGAGCCACATCTGTAATGGCTATTGAAATGTATGGCTACACACCTTGTATTTAAAGTACTTCATTTTAATTTCTAATATAGCGTGAAGTAGCACATACACTCAAACCAAAGCTTGTTGACATTTGTAAAAATATTTATGTTGGTTTTCCTGTCACCATGAAGACAGTCTAATTAAATGTAGTGTAAAGACGGTGCACTATGAAATCTTAAAATAAAGGAAAACAAGCTAATTGCTGAACAAAAATAGTTGTTTAAAATGATAACTCCATTGTATAACCATTTATATATAATCTTTGCAAAAACTATTAATACACACACACACACACACACACACATATATATATATATATATATATATATATATATATATGCTGAGTGATTAGAAGAGAAGTGATCTGGATCAGAGGAACAAATCATGACTCTGAGAAAGTACATGCCAAAACTGAATATAGAAAGCAATATGATGTCTTTAATCATATATTGCAATCATTTATATCATTACAATACAGACATTCATCATGTTATTTAATATGCCTTATCATTGATAAGGTACAAAGTTAGGATGAGAGTTCAGCAGAATGTAGAATTGACATCTCATCTGTGAATGTGTTATTAATTTATCAGGTTGGATATTACAATAATAAATTTAAATATACATTGTTTCACATAACCATGTAGTATAATAGTGTGCCTACATTTTTGTATCTTCTAGCTTACCCATCTGAATATTTCTTGATCCACTTATAAAGAAAGATGTATAAAACTCATCAGGAAAAGCAGGTAGGATAAGCTTTCAAGGTTAATATTTATATTTTCAAAAATTACTTGTAACAGATATATTAAATATTAACTTTTTCTATCTTAAAAATGGTACAATATCCCATTAATGCTAAAAATTTAAGTATTCAAACAATAAATTCAGAAACTTATGGTTTTTAAAGTTAGTCTGGTTTGGTGTATCATGTTATTCTCTAATGAATTTTTATGCAACACCAACAATACCAACACAATTTGCTTCCTTAAAAATAAAACCAAGGCCGTTACATTCAAGTATATCTTATTCAACTTGCTAATATCAACAGAATTTACATATCTTTGATGCCTCATAGTAATAAAGAAAAGTAATGAGTAACTGAGGTTTAATCCAATTATACTAATTATCTTGATTCCAGTAGTCCCTGAAGCATTCACACTCTAACATTCTGTAGGAAAAATATGCTAAACGCTTCTGAAGTGAGTTCACTAAATTTTCCTTCTTAGAAACTCTGAAATACACTCACAGGCTTCCCTCTTGTACCTTGCTTTCGGCCCCACAATCCTTCTTCCTTAGGTAAAAAATATTTCGATTGTGCTCTTGATTTTTCCCACTGAACACATATTAAAATTATTTTTCTCATTCTTTTTTTTCCTTCGTATAGTGGAAATATCGTCAAACGATAATTTCTATTCTGTTGTCCATTTCTCCTTCTCCTCAGGCTAAAAAACATACTCAAGAATAAGAGCAATATAAGGCTTTCTCTTGACCCTCTCATGTCTTGACATTCTATCAGTTGCTTTTCTTACACACTTTTCCCATGAAGGCTTCTACTTTTGCCAGTCAGAGCAAGGTCCAAGGACCAGCAGCATCAGTGTTGCATGGAAACTTACTGAAAATGCAGAATCCCAACTCTGCTGAATCACAGTGTGAATTGTTAACAAGGTTTCCAGCTGATTTTCTTAAGTTTAAAAATTTCTGGTCTACCCTGATTGTACATGATGACAAATTATATACATGTGTGGCTGTGGATATATGCTTCTTTTCACCTACTGTAAATAGAACACAGTTCTCCATGGAAAGGTGCTTCCATCCCTAATGGTGTCCTATGAGTGAGAAAGGCAGGAAGACACAGAGTATTTATGCTGTGATTCTCTGGTAAATTTTGGCACTAGAAGGTTACTTCGTATTTCTCCTAAATTTCTAATGATACTCTATCTTTTCGTGAAGAATAATTTCAATTACCATCTTTCATTACATAAACCTGCTTCCTGTTTCTTCATGTACTTTTTCTTTCTCAGACTTTTTTTCCTCTTTTACTACATTCTCCTTTCTTATTTTCTGATTTTCCCCAGGTCTCGGAATAGCTGGTTGCCAACACCTGATAGAATGTATCACTTATCACGGTTTTACTTCTCTCTTTTCCATGCTGGGCATTTAGGAGGTACTTTTCTTTGGCAATTAGTGTGTATCCATCCTCAAGAGTTTAGAGAAATATTCGGTCACACGACTTGTTAAATAAGAAATAATTCTTACCTTCTAATTTTCCATTTATTGTCTTCATTTCTTTTCGATATGTAGTATTGAGTAAACACACATGATTCTCTTGAACACTCTCAGGAAGACTCTGTTAAAATAATATCAATAAATAAGTTCAATTTAGAAATCCTAATAATTAAGAGTATCAAAATTTCCTAATTAAAAGGCAATTTTTAAAGCAAAATTTCCTACTTTAAGCGCAATTTGATTTAAGGGCAGACATGTATTGAAAACCAAAACATTTTGATGCAAAGATTCATACACGTGCTCCGGCTCAAGCTTCTGTTTACCTTCTTGTGGCTATTACCTTGGTTCCTGAGCAGGAAAAGTCAATCACATTCCCAAGAAAATTCGCTCATGCGTATTTCAAAATCTAACTCACTTGAAAATATCTAACTTACGGTGCAGTTCTCATCAAAAATAAATATGGCACTTCAAACAAAGTACAAAACACTTGCTACTTACCATAACACATGATGCATTAAACATTTAAAATACTCATGAGTATACAATTGTTTAGTGTTAAAAATGATGCATGTCATGAAGACAGCTTTCAGGGTCTGTCATATAATGTCTGCACAGAAAATTCAAAAAACTGCTTTATTTAGGTAAACAGGGCTAAAAATAATCAAAAAGTTTCTGATAAAATTTACTATCATAGAAACAGTGCTTGAATAAAATGAAAATGCAGTAAGAAAAACATCATGCCATTTCTAAATGAAAGCGCACAAGTATTAAAGTCTTTGTGTGTAATGACAAATTAGATAAAATCGACTTGTCTATTGACTTCCAACCTTTGCTGTGACCACCATGCAGCAGCTTCTTGTTTCTAAGAGGACTGATACCTTCCACGTCATTCCACAGTTGTGACTTTAAAATACGTCGCTATTGTTTGACGCTTATGCTGCTGCAGCTTGACAGCCACAAAGGGACTCAAAAGGTTATATTTGTAAAAATAATTTCAATTTTTCAAAATACTGACCAACCAAACTGTTGTTATTACAGTCCATGGGTTTCCTATTCCTCACGCTTTTCTTTCTCCTGAAATGTTCCCTCCGATCTATACTGAATAGTAAAATAATTCAATACTTCCATTTGCCAGGCATTCTGTTTTCAGGTCCCAAGTTTTACAAAACGACAGTTTAAACTGTTTCTCTATGAAACCAATCTGAACTTTTATACATAGAGATATAGCACATCATACATTTGCCCATAGCTGGGCTCACTGTAAGTCTTTAGTTTTTAGACAAACTTACCACAGAGTCCACGTGAATTCCTAGTGAGGTCTAAGCCTTATTTTTTACACTGTACTACACTGACTTCTTAATTTAATCCTACAGATGAGCAGAATTTCACTATGAAGAAGTAATCTACTTAGCACATAGATTCTCTATAAAGTGTATTCTAAAATAATTTTGGAAAAACTAATTTTGGGGTGACATATGCAGAGGTGAGAAAATAAATCTAAGCCTCTGGTGTTATGTTTGCACATCATGTAATACTAATCCTTTTGAAAAAATCAGTAATACACAGTACCTCAGAATCCCAAGAATTTTTTTCATCTTCCTCTTCCTTAGATTCTGATGGGAACATTTGACCTAGAAAAGGTTAATCACAGAGGCATTCATGAGAACATTTCTCTACTATACGTTTTATAAACATATACAATGCTATTTTCATTTAAGAATCTTTTTTCCTCTGTAGCCTGTATATTCTTTCTGTAGATTACAATCACAATTTCTAGAGGCAATTTTTTAAAAGTGAAATCTCGAAATTCTAAAAATTAACTTTATGCCATTAATTAGCATGCAGGAAAACTAGAAATCTGACTCACTTGTATAAATTATTTCTTCACAATGCAGTCATATCCTCTTCTCCCATGAAACACAGTATGTCCCATGTTTACTATTCATTCAGAAACCTTTCAATACCTATGGTCTCTCATTTCTTCATAAGTTTTTATTTTTCAGTATTACTTAGTTTGGTCGACTCAGCAATCTCTATCACACAGTTCTTTAAAAAATTTTATTTATCAATCAATAAGATTGTTTAAGGATATTAACGTTTTGATGATAATAAAATACATTTCCAACCCTTTTAAATTTCAACATGCCATGGCTGTATATTGGGTGTGCTTTGGATGTGTGTGCGTTTTAGGGAGATAAGCTTAAAAAACTTGTATTTCATGAAAAGGAAGAACTGCTTTAATTACAATGACATAGTTCTTCCCAAATGCGGCAATATCTTCAGAGCCAGCTTGTGACACCTTGGGAAACATCAGAAATATACAGAATAGAAATAATTGCCTTATGTAACCTAATATTCTGACATGTTATAGGATTAAATCAAGGCCCACACAAGAATTGAATTGCTCTCAGTCCAATGAGACAGAAAATGAGTGTATAATAAAAATTTCGTCCAGGTTTCTTTATCAACAAGAAGTACAAATTATGACTATTCCAATCAGGTTAAAAGAAAAGCAAACATGCACAACTAAAACTTAAAAGACTGTTTAATCTTTAGGGCTACGTTTGTCATTTGACATCTAAGAACTGTATATCTGGTTTTAAAAAGTAAATTTAACTTGTGATCTCTGCATCACTGAAGTTCAAATTTCATGCAGTGGGTCCAAGAAACTCAAATCGTACATTGGTAACTCACCATTTTCACTCATTATTAGACGTATATCGTGGATATTTCAGAGATGTAACCTGTTGTAATGCCTTAGCTCTAAGAATCTGTGGTTCAGTTCTAGTTGTTAGTGGCATGTACGATTGCACATGGGAATACTTTATTTCTTATTTTATTAATGTATTTACTTTGATGTAGGTGCATACTATATCTGGCATTTCTCCCTATGCTATCCCTCCCTGCCCTCACCACCATCCACTTTCTGTTCCCTAGTCTCCCCAACTGTCCCCAGTGTGTCATGCTCCTCTCCCTGAGTGCACATCTTGTCGTTGTTCAACACCCACTTATGAGTGAGTTCATATGGTGTTTGGCTTTCTGTTCCTGTGTCAGTTTGCTGAGAATGATGGTTTCTGGATTCATCCAAGTCCCTACAAAGGACACGAACTCATCCTGTTTTCATGGCTGTGTAGTATTCCATGGTGTAGTGATGATGAACATTTGTTCATATGTTTGTTGGCCTCATATATGTCCTCTTTTGAAAAGTGTCTGTTTGTATTGTTTGCCCAGTTTTGAATGAGTTTGTTTGTTTTTTCCTTGTATATCTGTTCAATTCTTTGTAGTTTCTGGATATTAGCCCTTTGTCAGATGGGTAGATTGAAAATTTTTTTTCATTCTGTTGGTTGCTGATTCACCCTAATGATAGTTTCTTTTGTTGTACAGAAGTTCTGGAGTTCCATTAGATCCCATTTGTGTATCCTGGCTTTTATTGCCATTGCTTTTGCTGTTTAGTCAAGAAGTTCTTACCTATGCCTATGCCCTGAATGGTTTTGCCTACGTTTACTTCTAGAATTTTTATGGTGTTAGGTTTTATGTTTGTTTGTTTTGTTTTTGTTTTTTGAGACGAGTTTCATTCTTGTTACCCAGAGTGGAGTGTAATGGCATGATTTTGCCTCACCACAACCTCCACCTCCTGGGTTCAGGAAATTCTCCTGCCTCAGCCTCCTGAGTGCTGAGATGTGTGCCACCATGCCTAGCTAATTTTTTGTAGTTTTAGTAGAGACCAGGTTTCACCATGTTGACAAGGATGCTCTTGATCTCTTCACCTCATGATCCACACACCTCGGCCTCCCAAAGTGCTGGGATTACAGGCATGTGTCGCCGCACCTGGCCAGGTTGTAAGTTTAAATCTTTGATTCATCTGCAGTTAATATTAGTGTAAGGTGACAGGTAGAGGTCCAGGTTCTGCTTTCTGCACATTGCTAGCCACTTTTCCCAACATCATTTATAAAACATGGAGTCCTTTCCGCATTGCTTGTTTTTGTCGGGTGTGTCAAAGATCAGATGGTTGTAGATGTGTGGTGTTTCTTCTTGGGTCTCTGTTCTGTTCCATTGGTCTATGCTCTGTTTTGGTACTAGTCCCATGCTGTTTTGATTACTATAGCCTTGTAATATAGTTTGAAGTCTGGCAGTGTGACGCCTCTGGCTTTGTTCTCTTTGCTTAGGATTGTATTGGCTATGTGGGGTCTTCTGTGATTCCATTTGAATTTTAAAGTGTTTTTTTCCCAGTTCTGTGAAGAAAGACACTGGTAGCTTGATGGGGATAGCTTTGATTCTATCTATTGATTACTTTGGGCAGTAAGGCCATTTTCACGATATTGATTCTTCCTAACCATGAGTAAGGAATACTTTCCCATCTGTTTGTGTCCTCTCTCATTGCATTGAGCAGCGGTTTGTAGTTCTCCTTGAAGAGGTACTTCACATCTTTTGTTAGTTGTATTCCTAGGTATTTAACTATTTTCGTAGCAATTGAGAATGGGAGTTTGCTCATGATTTGGCTCTCTGTTTGTCTGTTATTGGTGTATAGAAATGCTTGTGATTTCTGCACAATGATTTTGTATCCTGAGACTTTACTGAATTGCATATCAGCTTAAGGAGATTTTTGGGCTAAGAAGATGGTGCTTTCTAAACATACAATCATGTTGTCTGCAAATACAGACAATCTGATTTCCTCTTTCCCTAATTGAATAGGCTTTATTTCTTTTTCTCGCCTGATTGATCTGGCTAGAACTTCCAATACTCTATTGAATAAATATGGAGAGAGAGGGCATCCTTGCCTAGTGCCAGTTTTCACTGGGAAGGCTTCGAATTTTTGGCCATTCAGTATAATATTGGATGTGGATTTGCAGAAATACCTTTTATTATTTTGAGATATGTTCTATTAATACCTCATTTATTGAGAGGTTTTAGCAAAAAGGGTTGTTGAATTTTGTTGAAGGCCTTCTCTGCATCTATTGAGATGATCATGTGTTTTTTGTCTTTGGTTCTGTTTACGTGATAGATTACGTTTGGAGATTTACATCTGTTCAACCAGCCTTGCATCCCAGGGATGAAGTCTACTTGATTGTGATGAGTAGGCTCTTTGATATGCTATTGCATTCGATTTGCCAGTATTTTACCGAAGACTTTTGCATCGAGTTCATCATGGATATTGGCCTGAAGTTTTCCTTTTTATACTTCATATGGAACCAAAAGAGAGCCCGCATAGCCACGTCAATTGAAAGCAAATAAAACAAAGTGGGAGGCATCACAATACTGGGCTTCAAATTATACTACGAAGCTACAGTAATCAAAACAGCATGGGACTGGTACCAAAACAGAGATACAGACCAATGGAACAGAACAGAGGCCTCGGAGACAATTCCACATATTTACAGCCATCCGATCTTTGTCAAACCTGACAAAAAAAGCAATGGGGAAAGGGTTCCCTATCTAATAAATGGTGTTGGGAAAACTGGCTAGCCATGTGCACAAAGCTGAAAGTGGACCCCTTCCTGACATC
>JAPYYA010001885.1:0-14636 GCA_028533165.1 Leontopithecus rosalia | reverse complement strand
TGCTGATGAGGAACTGTAATCCCCTGGAGAGGGAGAGGGGTTCTGATTTTGGGTATTCTTAGTCTTTTTAGGCTGGTTTCTTCCTTTTGTTATAAATTTATCCATCTGTCATCTTTATGATTACCGCCTTTCTAGTTGGGTTTCTGAGTGGACGCCCAGTTTATTGATTCCCAGCACTGGAATCCAAGCAACCCACTGCACCAGCCAAAACAGCAGCAATATGACTGATGGTGCTCTTCTGCCCGGGAATCTCCTCCCGTTACTCTGCACGAAGAGCTGCTGCGCCAAGGCGCCAGCGAAACCGCTGCGCCGGCCACAAGAGTCACGCTGGTGACCTGTGGGGCCCCTCCACTGGGAATCTTCTGGTCCGTGAGCAATGAAAATTCGTCTGAAAGTGTGGCATCCTCTTGTTCTCTGTGCTTTCACTGGGAGCTACAATCCCGAACTGTTAGCCATCAGCCATCTTGGATCTCTCTCTCCGGTCTGC
The DNA here is from genome assembly GCA_028533165.1 of Leontopithecus rosalia. NCBI lineage: Eukaryota > Metazoa > Chordata > Mammalia > Primates > Cebidae > Leontopithecus > Leontopithecus rosalia. The sequence continues at coordinate 14,149 of JAPYYA010001885.1, read as the reverse complement.
ATAGGATGGCAGACAGTAGAAACACTGTTTCACTTGGCAGCATGTTTTTGAAACCTGCTTTATTGTAACGGGGTGGTTGCCATTGTGGCAGAGCTTCCACTTCTGTTTATAAGCTGATAGTCACTCTCAGAGGATGCTTTTTTCCTTTTAATCTGCTATGAATCAATACCCAGATGTTTAATTACTGTACTTATTAAATCATGAGGGCAAAAGAATTTAGAATGGAATAAAGTCTCTTGTATCTAGATACTTTAAATACAGGAGGCCCTTTAACTTAATTGCCTTTAGTCAACCACTGGATTTCAATTTGCATCAAGTATTTTCAATAATTTTGAATTTTAAAAAATGTATTGCAGTAGTGTGTCAGTACCTTACTGTTAAACTGAGTCAGATAAATCTTCAGTTCCTGGTTATTTGGGCAGTTGAATCATCATGGACTGTATAATGTAATCAGATTATTTTGTTTCTAGACATCCTTGAATTACACCAAAGAACATGAAATTTAGTTGTGGTTAAATTATTTATTTATTTCATGCATTCATTTTATTTCCCTTTAAGGTCTGGATGAGACTTCTTTGGGGGGCCTCTAAAAAAACTCTTCACTGGGGGCCACGTGGGTCATTAGAAGCCTCCAGCCTCCTTCCCAGTGCCTAGAGGTGCTGTAGGAAACAGAGATCCAGCCAGGGGCTTCCCTAAGGCAGTGCAGCGCTGGCCCAGGGCATCACTGGAGAGGCTCTAATTAAGTTAAAAAAAAGCCTATGTATTTATTTTAGAATCATGTCTTTCTATATATTAACTTGGAGGATATCCATTAATATTTAGGATATAAGATTTGAGGTCAGCCATCTTCAAAAAACAAAACCCCCCAAAAAATTGTGACTTAAGAAAACATAAGTAAACTATACATCTTTTTTTCATAAGTTTTAGGAACTAGTAATGTGGCTTAGAAAGTATAATGGACTGAATGTTTTCAAAATGTAAGTTCCTGTGGAGAATTGTTTATATTGCAGGTGGGGGAACGGAGGGGAAACTATAGGTTTTAAATAGTATGTTTGTCAGCCAACTGATTTAAAAGGCCTTTAACTGTTTTTTTTTTAATGCACTCTTCCCTTCCTATGAGGAAGAATTAAGGGGGGCACTTATTTCTGTAAAATCCCCAAATTGGTGTTGGTAATTTGTTATGTAGCAGTAGAAAACTAAAAGACTAATTTCTTTCAATTTCCACATTTACTCTTAAACTAATTTCTGTGTCTTCTACCTACACAATGTCTCTTACTCCCATCTTTCATCTTCTCATCACTACCACTTTGGTTTAGTTGTTTATTTATTTTATTTTGTATTACTAAAATGGCCTTTTGAATGATCTCTGTCCTCTCCAGCCAGCTCACTATAAGAACCACTAGAAGCACTAATTATGCCATTCTAGCTGTGAGAGAAGATGCTCACTGTGGTCATAAGTAGAGAGGTTGATCTAGTGGTCTTGGCAGAAGAGCATGATTAGATGAAATTTCCAGGGAAGAACTATTAGAACAGGTGTCTGAATGGAGATGGTAGGACCCTGAAGATAAGTTAAGGATTTGAGAAATCACTGTGACTATGTTGAACAGGCTATCCAAGTAGACATCAAAAATAAAATATGCTGGTTATTTTAACATTACAAATATAACAAGCTGAGAACAAATGAAATTACTCATTTTTTATATTGTTTCTCATGCCTTCTTTCATAGAAAGTTGGTAAAAGTTCCCCTTTGGCCTTTTGAGAAGAAAGTTTTAAAAATGTGCACTTATATAACTCAATACAACTTATAAAAGTCATGTATTACAAAGTCCATGCAGAAAGTTGATATCACATTAAAAAATTCTGTAATTATCAAGCCTTCTAACTAAAAGTGAGTCAGTCAGGCTCTTTTATACAGAATCTGCTTTCCACTAGGAAAAAGCAAATGCCAGCGTTAATCAAACCAGCATGGAAGTTAATTAGAACCCCAAGAACAAGCAGATGGGCTTAGCACCTTGGACACATGAATATCTTGTTTCTAAAGATGACCTCAAAAGATTGCATAACAATCAAGCCCAGCACAAGTCAGAAGTAACTAATTAACTTTCCATTTTTCCCTTAGTAATTTAGTCTTGCTCTTTAAAAATATTTCTAAACTGAGAAATCCCCATTAATTGCTGCATATTGGTTGTTTAAATGTGGGTAATGATCCTTTACTTGATTGTATATATCCATCATTTAATTTCTTTTATATGTGCTTTATAAACAACTGTCAAACATGAAGCAACTTTAGTTAATAGCCTCATTAAATTTGATTGTAGATATAGAATTTTAGAGACTGGAAAACTTTGACATTGCATGGAAAATATTTTCTTATCCACCTTGCAATTAGGGGAGAAATTTTGCTAACCTCTCCCCCGGACATTATTGAGGGTGACTGCTTCATGATCTCAAACCTCTGGAGGCTTATAGTGGAAATGGTTGGGAAGAAGGTACTACATCAAAGCAGGCTTTCTTGTCAATAATTACTTTGATGTTTTTGGTTCTGCTCTCACCTATTTTAGGTGTGAGTTCTGCCTACTTAGTGGTTACCCAGCCCCAGCCCTGATGAAAGGGAGGTTAGGGGTTACCTCAGATGTTGCTTTGGCAGTTTGTTTGTTTCCTAGAATTGGTTAATCTACTGAGGTCCTACAGTTCTCTTCACTGACTTGAACAAACTCGACTCTGCTTTTCCTTTAAATTTCTGTATAGAACCCTGACAACTGCTCTACCCTTTGTCTTGTTGATTTCCCCCATGCTTCTAAATTTCTTATGACCTCTGGATTTTCCCTTTGGCTTTGCAGAACACCCCTACTTCCAAACTCTAGAGTAAGATTCCTGTGAAGACAAACTTCAGAAGTGACTGTTTCACAGATAGACATCTCATTTTTTAATTGAGATTTCAAGTATTTAACACTTATATTAACTCATTATACTCTCCTCCATTTGCTCATAAACAACAAAACAATAACAAAAATGAATGTTCACGGAGTGTTAACAAAAGACAAGCTATTAGAGATATAGACATAATGAATAGGACTCTGACCTTGAGAGGTTGGTAAATAGAAATTTAAAAAATGAAATAAATAAGTAAGGTTACTGCTATAGAAATAGATTACAGGCTACAGATTACTACTGGCCCTAGGAAGCAGAAAGGCAGCACAGGTATAGCAAGAGGCCTTTTATATATAGGTAGAACCTTGTTGGAGGTAATGGTGAAAGCCCATGAGCCCTTGCTCTGGGCTGCTCTGGTGAATCGGCACTCCCCTTCACTGTTTTGCTGACTAGACAACTAGAGAGGCCTTATGGAGCTGTGTCCCTTTCTACTTGCATGAATTATTTGCATTGCTTGTTTGTGAATTTTAGCAAAATAAACTGAATGCAAACAATGCCACGTCCCAGTAATCTTGCTTGACAATGTTTGAATCTCTATCAGACTTTGCAGTTTGCATACTTTATTCCTTCTTTCAGTTCAACCCCAGAAAAGACACAGAAGTTACATTGACAAAAAGTATGGGCCTGAAGAACTAAAGCAGGATGGTTAGAAACCACTGGGCAGGGAGAGGTGGATTTGTGCTTGTGTGGAGGGAAATAGCTGGCAGGGCTGAAAAGGTTTGCATACACAGCATGGAGACCACTTAAGAGAAGAGCTTTCAGTTGTGCTCTTTTCTCATAGTGCCACACTGGCTTGCATAGATGTTCACTTCCTCCTCATTTTTGACAGAAAAGCAGCTGTGACTATGTAGGGCTACTGGAGTCAGTAGGGTGACCTCAGAGAGGCTCAAGACCAAACAGACTGGGAGGCTAGCTTCTGAATAAGCCCTAATCCCCTCCCCTCCTGCCACCACCCTCACCCAGCTTGAAATAACTGAACAATGGAGGAAGGCTCTGGGAGAGAGCTGTGTCATAGCAGAGGGTTCCCTGAAAGCCAATGCCAACTGTTGGGTTGGGGGCAGACTATGGCTCCTCAGCCTCTGCCCTGTAGTATATCTCTCCCACCTTTAACTAGGCCAGGAGCAATACATGTTCTACCTTATACACATTGCCAGTGAGATACGGGATATGCCCAGTGAAGACATGCTGGCAAAAAACTCAGACTTTTGAGGGGCTGAGTCATGAAATAGGAGAGTCAATAAAATGAGCAAGTCAGACCAGATAAACCCGATTTAATTGAAGCTTCAAATCAAGAATTAAAAATAAGAACACTATCCTCTAATAATATAGAATAATAACAAAATGAGGGAAATGCAAGCCATTTTAAAGAAACACAAAATAGAAAACTTGGATGTAGAAAGAAAATAAAATGTCAAAAATGAATAATTATACTTGAAAATGCATAAATGAGAGTATGAGGTCAAGAAACTCTCATGAAAAGAATAGGCAGGAATTAAGAAAGAAAAATTTGAAAAGTTAAGGTATGAAAAATTTAGTACTAGAAGCATCAATATCTAAATATTAGTATACAAAAGGAGAAAATATTGGATGGAGAGGAAATTGTTGAATAAATAATGCATAATTTTTCAGAACTAGAGCAAAATAAATAAATCATATTGAAGAGATTCCTAGTATGACAAATAGGATAAATAAGGAAACATTTACATCTAGACATATTTTAATTAACATCAACCATATCAAGAATATTTCAACAGCTTGTGGATGGAGCAGGATCTTCCTAAAAGAGAAAGACTTAGATTGACTTTAGATTTCTCTTAGTGATACAAGAAGCAAGAAATGAGGTCACAATTGCAAAGGAAAATAATTTAAACATGGGATTTTATTCTGGTTTTTATTATTAAATATTTATGACAAAAAGATAAAGAATAATAAACATATCTACTATAGATTTATGAAATAATAAATCATTACTTTTTTGTGGAAGCATTTTGCTTGCCTACACCAATCACATTCCTTCCCAGTATGTTGAGTTTGATGGTCATCTTTCCATGCATATGTTTATATGTTTAGTTGTTGTGGATGCATTTCTAGGTAGTATGTCATTTTTTGCACATTTTAAAAAATAAAGCAGCCAGGTATTTTATTATCATTAAGCTAACATTTCTTTGGTGGCAGGGAGGTTTCTTCATTTGTATAAAACAGCACTTGTCAAAGAGTTACACAGAAAAATTAAGGTAATATTGATTATCTTATGTAGGCAGCTAAACAAAATTTATTTCCACTGTAATTATTTCCAATGAACACTTCCTTAATATGCTGAAAGAAACTCAGTAATAGATAAGTACAGTAGTTGCAATATCATTTATGGCCTTTACAATACAACTGTAGTCTTAAAATACATGTTGTTAGAACTATTTTTCACCACAGATAGTACTAGAAACTCTCAGCATTTTGCTAGACTCTAGTTTGATTATCACCCACTGATTGTGCAAAAGGTGTAAATTGTGTTTATGTACAATCATTGATAGGCTAATGAAACTTTTCTTCTAATATCATAGTTCTAAAAACAGACACATAGACTAATGAAACAAAATAGAGAATCCAGAAACAAATCCATACACCTACAATGAACTTTTTCAACAAAGGTGCCAAAAATATGTAGTCTCTGCAATAAATAGTGGTAGAGTAAAGACAGTCTGCTTAATAAACAATTTTGGCAAAACTGAATATCCATGAGCAGAGAAATAAAACTAGATGCTTATAACTCACCATACACAAAAATCAAATCAGAATGAATTAGAGAATGACGGTTTCCAGCTTCATCCATTTCCCTGTAAAGGACATGAATTCATCCTTACACAGCAAAGTAACACAGGAACAGAAAAGCAAATACCACATGTTCTCACTTATAAGTGGGAATTGAACAATGAGAACACATGGACACATGGAGGGGAATATCACATGCTGGGGCCTGTCGGGGGATGGGGACCTAGGGAAGGGATAGCATTAGGAGAAATACCTAATGTAGACGACAGGTTGATGGGTGCAGCAAACCACCACAGCACATGTATCCCAGAACTTAAAGTATATTAAAAAAAAAAAACTAAAACAATGAATTTGAAACTTAAATCTAAGGTTTCAAACCATGAAACTACTATAAGAAGACATTGAGGAAAATCTTCAGGACATTGGTCTGGGGAAAGAATTATTGAGCACAGGCACAAGCACAGGCAACCAAAGCAAAACTGGACAAACGGAATCATATTAAGTTAAAAAGCTTCTGCATGGCAAAAGATACAATCAACATGAAGAGAAAACCCATATAAAGGGAGAAAATATTTGCAAACTACCTATCTGACAAAGGATCAATAACCAGAATGTATAAGGAACTCAAACAACTCTACAGGAAACAATCTATTAATCTCATTTAAAAATGGGCGAAAAAAACCTGAACAGACATTTCTCAAAAGAAGACTTCAAACAGGCATCTGAAAAGGAACTCAACATCATTCATCATCAGAGAAATGCAAATCTAAACTGTAACGATATATCATTCCACCCCAGTTAAATAAAATGTCTTATATCCAAAGACAGGCAATAACAAATGCTAGTGAGTATGTAGAGAAAAGGGAACGCGTGGGCACTACTGGTGGGAATTTAAATTAGTGCACCCTCTATGGAGAATAATTTGGAGGTTCCTCAGAGAACTAAAAATTGAGCTGCCATATGATCCATCAGTCCCACTGCTGGGTATATACCCAAAAGAAAGAGAGTCAGTGTATTTAAGAGATACCTGCATTCCTATGTTTGTTGCAGCACTGTTTACAATAGCTAAGATTTGGAAGCAACCTAAGTGTCCATAAACAGAGGAATGGATGACGAAAATGTGGCATACACAATGGAGTACTATTTAGCCATAAAAACAATGAGATCCAGTCATTTACAACAACATGGATGGAACCGGAGATGTTAAGTGAAATAAACCAGGTACAGAAAGACAAACATTGCATAGTCGTCACACTTATATGTGGAATCTAAAAATTAAAACAATGAACTCATAGACAGAGAGTAGAAGGGTGGCTACCAGAGGCTGGGAAGGTCATTGGGGGTTGTGGGGGAGGTACAGAAGGCTAATAGTTACCAAAAAAGAAATAGAATGAGTAAGATCTACTATTTGATAGCACAGCAGGGTGACTATTGTCAATAATAATTGTACTTTTTAAAATAAAAGAATGTAATTGTATTGCTTATAACTCAACAGATAAATGGTCAAGGAGATGGAGAGTACATTTTCCATGATGTACTTATTTCACATGGCATGCTTGTATCAAAACATCTCACGTACCCATAAATATATACACCTACCATGTACCCACACAAAGTTTTTAAATGATAATTTAAAATAAGAAATAGATCTTATAAATATCAGTATTTACCTTTACAGAGAAAAAAGCCAATAAAATGAAATGTTACCATGCACAATGGAAAAAAAAAATATTTTTTACTGTGCTAAGATATACATAACATAAAATGTACTATGTTGACCAATTTTAAGCATACAGTTTGATATTGTTAAGTACATTCACATTATTGTGCAACCATTACTGCCATCCATCTCCATAACTTTTTCATCTTCTCAAAATGAAGCACTGTATTCATTCACCCCTAACACTCTGTTTCTTCCTCTCCCAAACCTTTGGCCACCACCAATCTACTTTCTGTCTCTGTTAATTTGACTACTCTAGGTACTTTGTATAAGTAGAATCTTTGTCCTTTCATGACTGACTTATTTCACTTAACATAATGTCTTCAAGGTTCATTCATTTTATAGCATGTGTCAGAATTTCCTTTTTTTTTGATCTGGAAAATGTTCTATTGTATGTTTATATCACATTTTATTTATCCATGGATAACTGGATTGCTTTCACATTTTGGCTATTATGAATAATACTGTTATAAACTGCATGTACAAATATCTCTTCAAGTCCCTGCTTTCCGTTCTTTTAGACATATATCCAGAAATGAAATTGGTAAATTGTATGTTTAATATTTTGAGCAAATGCCATACAGTGGCTACACTGTTGTACATTTTCACCTGCAATGCACAAGGGTTCCAATTTCTCCACATCCTCACCAGCACTTGTTATTTTCTACTTTTAAAGCAATTGCCATGCTAATGTTTATAAGGTAGTATCTTATGGTTCTGATTTTTATTTTCCTAATGATTAGGGATGCCAAGCATCTTTACATTTACATATGGACCATCTGTATATCTTTTTTGGAGAAACATCTATCCATGTTCTTTGCTCATTTTTAAAATCAGGTTGTGTTTTGTTGTTGAGTTAGAGTTATTTATATAGTCAAGATATTAATTTCTGATCAGATATATGATTTGCTAAAAGTTTTTATTTTAATATGATTCATAAAAGTTTTTAATTTTATTAAAGTCCAATTTATCTACTTTGATGGGAATAGACAGCTTCAAGAAGGAGGGTATGCATCATTTTTGCAAGAAAAATAACAATAAAAAGGTTTGAGTCTAGGTTTCAGTGGAATGAGTTGAAACGATGGGGCATGGGGCATGGGGCATGGGGGCAATGGTAATTGCAAGTTTAGATCATAGCTAAGATGTTTAAAAGAAAGAAGGCAGAAGACAGAGAGTGGTAGGAAAAAAGCATGAGATCAAGGAAGCAAATTTCTCCCTGCCTCTTCATCACCTTCCCTGTCTTCTCTAAAACCTGGTGCAAACATGAATACTGTAAAGTAAAATTCCAGCCAACATTTTCATCTTTATGAAAGAAAACTTTGTTTTTCTTTTTATTATGGGTATGACCTGAGTATATTAATAGGTTTTAGAAATAAATCAGGGAAAGGGGGAGGGTCGAAAGATAGAAGAAAGAGGGGGAAAATTGTTTAGTGAGGTCCTAATCCCAAAGTGAAGGGATGGAAGGAGAATAAAGGCATAAAAAATAGAGGAATAGAAAATTTATGTGTGATAGAGGGAAGTTAAAGAGATTCATGTTGTAGAATTTCTCTTATATCTCTGAATTAGGAAACAAAATCATCTGCCAAAGGTAAGGTGTTAGGCTTGGAATTGGAAACAGTATTAAAAGAAACAGGCTGGTCGCGGTGGCTTACACCTGTAATCCCAGCACTTTGGGAGGCCAAGGTGGGTGGATCACCTGAAGTTGGGAGTTCGAGACTAGCTTGACCAACATGGAGAAACCCCACCTCTATTAAAAATCAAAATTAGCCTGGCATGGTGGCACATACCTGTAATCCCAGCTACTCGGGAGGCTGAGGCAGGAGAATTGCTTGAACCTGGGAGGCGGAGGTTGCTGTGAGCCGAGATCGTGCCATTGCACTCCAGCCTGGGCAACAAAAGCAAAACTCCGTCTCAAGAAAAAAAGAACAGAAACAGAATTACAAAAAAAAATGGCATTTTCCCCTTGTTTTGGAATAGAACCAGCTTTAGTATGTTTTAGTGAATTGCTGTATCTCAACTACCTGAACTGCCTTCCCTGTTGTAAATCTCTCTTTACAAGTAGAAACCATGGTAAGCAACCTGTCACGGAATTCCAACTGAGTGCTAAATGCATTTTATTCTTTAAAACCTCCTCAATGATCACTAAACAGATGGCCTTCCACAGTTAGCTTCACCAGAACATCTTGTCAGGCCAAGCCTGTTTAGCTTTGAAGATGGCATAAGTCATAGCAGTTTTCACATTGGCCTGTTTCTCTCTTGTAGGTCTGTTTACCTAGTAATTATTTATATGAGCCTAATAGCTTTTAAAAACCAAGTTAATGAAGACAAGATGACTGCCAATTTTCTTCTAATTTATTTTACTCAATATATTACTTCTAAAATATAATTCTGATTACTCTACTTTCTTACTTAAAATGTGTCCTAGGCTGTATATCTTAAGTTGGAATGAAGCCATTGCTTTTTATGACCCTCAGGTCATTCTGAGAGACCCTCAATGTCCACACCGCAGTCCTATTCTGTGGTGGAGAGCCTTACTCTCCAAGTCATGCTTCCCAGTTGTGTCTTGGAGCCTTCATGCAGACTACCCTCTCTACCTACGTCACTCAACTCTTTGCATATTATCAATACTAATTTATTATGTTTCATGTCTCAGCTTTGATATTACTGTTTCTAATGGCTTAAAGCTCCTATTATGTGCTCTCACAGTACTTTTTTTTTAATTGCCTCCATTTTTTCCATCTCCCTCTGTATTTTTAGCCACAGAAGTCCATGAACCACATCTGAAGGGTCACTGTTCTCTCTGTATGCCTTAAACATACTGCCTGGCGTATAGCATGAATTAAGCCATGATTTTACTATTTCTTGTATTTGAAAAAAGATTTTGTAGAAACAAATTAGAGCTTGGAGAAATTATGCAATTTTGTTGTCCCTTTTACTACCCATGTCAACTTGTGATATTATTTAAATTTCTTTGGCCCTTATTTTTCTTAGCTATAAAATGAAATTGTCTACCTATCTTTCTCACTGTTGTAAGAAGCAAATAATGTCTAGTACAATTAATAGCATAAACAGGGAAAAGTAAATGATAGATTCTATCTTATTATTTTTTCCAATTAAAATATGAATGCCAACATTGTATCATTGTTTTTCTCCTCTATTTCCTTTTTATTCATTCTATCAAGATGGCAGCACTGGTGCATTCGAAAAGAGCTACTTACATAATTAGTTGAGATAGACATAACTAAAACTAGCTAACATTTATTAAGCAGTTACTCTGTGCTTGGTATTGTGCTAAGCAGTTTATACATACTATATTGCTAGTACTTATTTGTATCATTTTCTTTATAATATTTGGGATTGTGAGGGATGTAGTCTCCTGCTTATCCTGCAGTCAACGATGACAATGGAAGATGAGACAGAATCTTCTTAGTTATCTTGACATTCAGATGGACCATTCATTAGGGCATGCCTACTTTTTTTTTCTGTATCTTTTTCGGAGTTTTAGTGCATAGTAAGAAGAGAAAAGATCCATTTGGAGAAAATGCGCTGTCAGCTGCTCCCGTCCCACACTTTTTACCCACAACATATGCCAATTCTAAAGCTGTTACCAGTATGTCTTTTTCTTATCAAAGGTATCACCAATTTCTGGGCCATTATTTTCTTGGAAGTCCTATAAACACACTGGATATTTTAATATCACTAAGATTTCTCATTGGATATGGGATGTGTATTATATATACATATGTATATGTAATATACATATAAATGTGTAATATGTGTGTGTACATATATATACACACACATTTATACATGCGTATGTATATATATGTGTGTGTATTATATATACATATACATAAAATATTCTGCTTGTTGTTTTTTCTGGTTTTTTTTTCTTCTGTTACTACTGTAGGTTTTTAGTTTCTTAAAGGCAAGGACTGTTTTTTTTGCATTCCTATCCTCTGAACCTAGTATTGTACCAGAAACATAGTAGACACCCCAAAATCATTGTTGAAAGAATACATTTTGAATAAACCATTCCCCATTACTTGTACACATGTGTGTACACACACATGAATACTTTACATAATTGATAGGACTGTCACAATTTTGCTAAGACTTGTGATTAAAGAGTATTTGTATCTTCTAGAGATTCATAAAGATTAAGTAAAAGATACTGTGTGAGCAGTGATGACCCCTGAGGAAAGTTGCTGCTCTGAGAACAGCTGGGAGAACAAGGGATTTTCAAAATGAATAGGTTGTGCTTCTGTGTTAAAGATCAGATGGATGAACAAAAGCGGAACTAAATTTGCCAAGAATGACCTTGGCTTTTTATTCTGGACTTTGAACTAACCTTATTCTCCTATCTCAGTCAAAATAATTTTCTCAATTAAGGTCTGTCAAATAAACATGCAAAAAATGACCTTCATGGGATAGTCCTTAGGACAAGCTAATAAATGATTGCAAAACTCTGAGACAAGGAACGATACTCAGTGAATCTTGAATAATAAATCAGAACCTTTCTGTGCTAAGTCAAACTAAAAGGCATTTAATTTGGAATCTTCCAATGTTTGGCTATCTGCTCAAGGAAAAAGGTTTGCAATAAATGTATATATGAAAGAAAAGCTGACAGTTGAAAAACTAAAATGAAAAATAATGACATAATGTTAGGAGATGCCTTCAAGGAGACAAGTTCTCAGAAAGTTGAGATCTCAATTTAGAACATTTCTTTCTCTCTAATTGTTGTTCTGTGTGCTGCTGCAATATGATGAAATGGCCATAAACTTAGTGTGATAGGCTTGCAGAATAATTTAATTATAATTTAACATTTACTTTTATGCTATGCAATTACTTACATTGCTTTTTGCTGAAGACAATACATTTAAGCAGCTGCACACAATGAAAAAATAGCTGACAGGGTCAATTCTAAAGTTATACTAAGGTTTAGTTACATTCCTTTTTTACCCAGTGGACTTAACAAATTAGGCAACATGAGACTGGTTGAAAGAAAATAGACAAGTATTCCAGAGCCCTTGATTCTACTCTAAACTAGCTCTTTGAGTTTTGTAGATTCTGTAATCTTTAATGGGGTAAGTGGCTTTTAAAAAATCTATAAATATTATCATTGTATGGTCGATATTTCTTTTATTAGCTAACATTCTGTGAGAATGATACATGCTGATGTGGCTTGTTGAATCAAAGAAAGGCTGTGTCATTTATGAGATTAAATTTGTCTCCCAAGTCATTCATCTGCATATATTGGGTATCTACTCTATGGTAATGGGCAAAACTGGTCCATGATATTAGACTTTTATTCTGTATTCTAGGTTTCTTTATATTATTTCTTGTCCTGGAAGTCTGAATCACAAGTGGTTTTGACATGAGCGGTTTTACTGCAAAATATTTGTTCTCTGGCTACAATGTCAGTATGACCATTTGAAACATCACTTAAGACTTTTTGTTAAATACTATTTTCATGTTCACTCCTGTGACTTCAGTATTAAAGAGTCTATGTTAATTTAAAAATTAACAGGGATATATTTTACTACCAACTTATCAATTTTGACTTGTATAATTTAGAATTTGGGGTTATTCTGAAAGTAAGCAGGATTTGTTAGAATTAGAAGTTCCAAGTAAAGGGCATAATGTAGAGGCTGATAGTTTTAAAGCTTCCTGGAGACAGAATTTATTTAGTGTATTCTTAGAGTACACTAGCAGCTTTGTTTTAAATAGTTTTATTGAGATATAATTAACATAAAAACTCACTCATTTACACTGTACAATTTAAGTTTTTGTTGTTGTGTTTCTAGAGATAAGGAAGGTAGGAGTGGTCTTGCTTCTGCTGTTTTCTGTTTCCAAGGTATCATGTTTTGGGGTAGGATTTTCCTGTACTCCATCACTAAAGTATTTATTAATTTAGTGTATAACAAAAGTTAACATTTCAGTTATTTCAGTTCAGCAGGAAAGAATGTTTTTGTTTTGTTTCTGTTCTTCTTTTTTTTTTTGGAGATGGGGTCCTCACTCTGTCACACAGCCTATAATGTATGATCAGGGTCATTGCAGCCTCAAATTCCTGGGCCGGAGTGATCCTCATGCCTCAGCCTCTCAAGTAGCTAGGACTACAGGTATGTGCCACCGTGCAGGCTATTTTAAAAAAAAGAAATTATAGAGATGGGAGTCTTAGTGTGTTGCTCAGGCTAGTCTTGAACTCCCAGTCTCAAATAATCCTCCTGCCTTGGCCTCTCAAAGCACTGGGACTACAGGCATGAACCACCAGTCAGCCCCCCAGTGTTAAGTTTTAAGAATATTCATGTAGTTATGTAGCTATCACCACAACATAATTTTAGAACATTTTGGAAGTCCTAGCCAGAAAAATCAGGCAAGAGAAAGAAGCAAATGGTGTCAAAATACCACGACCTAATTTTAGAACATTTTGGAAGTCCTAGCCAGAAAATTCAGGCAAGAGAAAGAAGCAAATGGTATCAAAATAGGAAAAGAAGTCAAACTACCTCTTTTCATGGATGGTATGGTTTTATACCTAGAAAAATCCTAAAGACTCCACCAAGAGGCTCTGGGAAATAATCAACAACTTCAGTAAAGTTTCAGGATACAACACCAATGTACAAAAATCAGTAGCACTTCTGTATACCAATAATGTTCAAGCTGAGAGCCAAATCAAGAACTCATCCCATCTGCAATAGCCACCAGAAAAGTAAAATACCTAAGAATATAAA
>JAPYYA010001884.1:0-14637 GCA_028533165.1 Leontopithecus rosalia | reverse complement strand
TTAGCTTCAAAAGGGTCTATTTGCATAGATTCCTACCCTTTGTGAATGCAAAGTTCTCACTATGTTGCTCAGGCTGGTCTCTAGTTTGGAAGGATCCTAACTATATTATTTGTTATATATTCTTCTGCCTCCTGCTTGTCTGTTCTCTGTGTTTTTTCTGTTGCTTTGTTTGGTCTCTGCTTTTTTACGTGAGAGGCTTTCTAGAAATATTTACTGATCCATAGCTGTCCATTTACACTTGAGAATAAGGCACTACACAGCTGACTGAAATCTCTTTATGCTTGAGTGGTAATTACCAAGCGCTGGGCTTCATCAGAGGCAGCTCCACTGGGACTCAGCCCTTTCACAAATATCAGTCTCCACATATCAGTAGTCTTTTCTCTTGGCCTAGTCAGTCTCCCCAGAAAGAAACTCTCCAATCTCTTGGTGTGGTTTAAGCCTAGTCGGTAACATTCTGTGAGCCAAGTGATAAGCAGGGCTGAGGTCTCTCTCTTCAGATACAACCTTCCCTGTCTTCAAGCTCATGTCCCAAATCCAGTGCCTTCCTGTTTCATCTCCAGTATTCTAACAGATGGGCAAGGGCAACTCCTTGTACCTGTGAGTAGGGAGAGAGCGGACACGCTTCCAGCCAATCTTCCTGGTTTTAGTGACATCAGCATAGTCACCTCTAATTCCCTAGTGTTCCAGGAATTTGCAACAGGACTTCCTTTTACTGCTTCCCGTGTTGTGAGTACTGAAGTTGAAGACTGCTGTACTCTCCTATTCGGCTATTACTAGGCCATCTGTTTTTCATCTCCTAATATTTTGTTGATGTATTTTGTCTGCTATTTTCTTCTCTTCCATTATCTTCATTCTTACAAGTTTATGCCTATTCACATTCTTCTCTTCTCATGTTATTAGTCTTCCAAGAGGCATCAGAAAATCATAAGCCAGGCAGTACTATCCTTTTTAAGCTTAACTTCTTTACTAATGAATGTTCAATAATGTTTTCTGGATTTTAAAACATATGTGTATAAAAAAATTACTGAAGGACTACCAAGAAAAAAAAATTATTTTGAGATGAGAGGTCTCACTATGTTGCCTAGGCTGGTCTCTAACTCCTGGGCTCACAGGATCCTCCCGCCTCAGTCCCCTGAGTAACTGAGACTACAGGCACGTGCCACCATACCCAGCTTACCAAGTAAATTTTTGATGGTGGTTGCTTTAAAGAAACAGAAATAAAATATTAGGGCATGTGAGAAGTTATAATTTTTATCTTATATGTTTCTATAGTTTCTTAGTGTCATGAACATGTTTTATTTTATCATTTTAAATCTGCTTAACTTTTAAGAGCTATTGAACATTGAAAAGTTATAGATGCTTGTTATAGAAAATCTGGAAAATATAAAAGAGAACAAAGAAGAACTTAAAAGTTAAAAAAAAGAACACAACCACGCAAAGAAAAATACCACTAACAGGTTTCTCAGTGTGATCTTGACATTAGATTCTCAGGCTTTCTTCAAAATTAGCACACACCTATCACTTATCTTTGCCCTCTGACATCTTCAAAATCTCCTGCTTAACTAGATCTTTAATTTTTGCCCATGAAAATACTTATTTCTGAACTAAAGTAAAATTTTTCAAATATGACATCTCTTCAAGATAAGATAAAATCTCTCTGATTTTTACAAACGTCTCAAAATAATTACTGCCTCTATTTCCTCACCATCCTTATTACTTTCCTCCAGCCCATTACCTCTACTGAAACTGCCCTCTTCAAAGTCTTTAAAGATATTAGAATGATCAGATCACATGGTCTTTCCTCATTGCTTCTCCTGATCTCTCTAGCATTTGACACAGTTGACAAAATTTCTCCTTCTTCTAAGCCTCCCTCCCCTGATATCTATCCATGGCAGTCTCACATGCTACCTAGTCAACTCCTCTCTAAGTGTTTTTTCTCTCTCTCCCGATAAAAAAGCACTTTTTCCTCCCATCACCTAAATATGATCGTCTCAAGGCTTACACCGTGATCCTCAGCATTTGTTATTCTAATCGTAATGAAGGGTTGAGTCACTGCCACATTCCTTTTTTCCATTCCAAGAGAACTAATATCTCTAAAAGAGATACAAAAGAGAACAGACCTAGGATGGACCATCAGGAGATATCTAACGTATTGTGAACTAAAGACACCCTCATGACCAAGGGGATCTCAAGATAATCCCGAAAACTAAGTTCTTGGCCATGATGTGGGACCGGAAGTTGGACATGCCTTGTTATACCTCCTCCCTCACTAACCACCATTAGTCTTTCTTCCCTAAAGACTAGAGGGAAACCGTCCCTTTCAAAGGACTCCACCACTGATGTCCACCATCCATCTGACACTGCCCTTCTTTTTGCCTAATAAGAGACCACCAACTATAGACTGGTTTGGGCCAGTCTATAAAGAGTGCACAGTAACAGTTTTTGTGTCCTCTGCTTCATCTTTTGACATCAGAGGGCCAAACACTCCACCCTCAGATCCAGCTAACACCACTATTTTTTGCACATGACACCCAGGAAGGGGCATGAAGCTTTACTGCACATGTACATGGTTCTCCTTTCATTAATATTCATGATTCTTCCTATAGCTTATTGAATATGTAGAGTTGGCCACTCTGCTCAGTATAAATTCTTGTTCCCTTTGTCCCTCTCTCAAAGTGTCTGTTTCTGGCTTCTGGTGGGAGGCTAGGCTTCCAAGCCTGTCAGAATGGCCACTTGCAGGGTGCAACACTTTACAAGAAATAAAGTTCCCCTTTCCAAATTTATGAACCTTATCATTCTTTAGATGGCAGTAGAAAGATAGGGTTGGGTCAATGGAGAAAGGAGAGCCTACAGGAAAAAGAAGAAGACATTTAAAAAATGTATTTGGTTTTTACTATGCACAGGATGCTATGCCATGACCTTTCATATATATTACCTGCATTTCATCCTCAAAATGTGACTTAGGTACTTTTATTTTTTGTTACAAGAGTTAAACAGCAGCACAAAACCAACAGGTATGATCCAGGTTATCAGAGAAGGAAGCCAGACTGATGTGATGGAAAAAACAGACGCTTGGAGATTACACGGCTTTGATGCTACCACTTACTTCTCTATGGTGTCGGTCAAATACAACTCTCTGGTCTTCAGCTTTCTTATTTATAAAACAAGAACAAAATTAGTTGATTACAAATGAAAGACTCATAAATAAGGTGCATAAAGTACCTAGTACATAGGAAGTGCCTGTCAATAATTTGTAGTTGTTGATATTCTGACTCTATAAATACGGGTTATTTTCACTGACAAAAGAGAACAAGACGTGGGAAAGCAAGGCGAGAAAGTTTCAAAAAGAAGAACTAATGTTTCTTTCAAGGCACAGACCCAAGCCCAACTGAAGCCCAGGTCTCTAGTGGCTGCATAACCTTGTATCTATAAGGGGCTTGCCTGTGAGAAAGACAAAGGGTCAGGTCCCCCCTGTGACTTTGCAAGAGTCAGGGCAATAATTCGTCACAGTCATCTTGTGAGCTGGGAAAAATGCTCAACCCAGTAAGTTGATTGCCTAGAGACCATATGTCCACAAATGAGAGAGCTCAGTTCACCACCGAATCTTATGAGAAGCTGCATCTATGCGTTCTGGATATGTTGTTTTGCTTTCAAAAAATGTTTAAGGCAAAAACAAGTGTGGTTTTTAAAAAGAAACAATAACAACATAAAAGCAAAGTATCATAAGCCTCGGTGGATTTAGAAAAATTAGACTACAAAAAATGCTGACTTTCCTCTTCACTCACTATATAGCATGCCTTATAATATTATACATTCCTTTTCCCATAAAAATAAAAATGTGATAATCAACACAGCAGCCCAAAATGAATTGACAAAGAAAAACACAAGCTGACCAGAAGAGCTGAGAGAAGCATTACAGCCCGTGTTTCAGATAGCAGCTGCAGACTATTCCCAGACACTCTGCTAATGGAGAACATAATGAGTTTTCTTCAGCAAAGGAAAACAGAAGAACTGACTAGGTCAACACCCATAAATTAATTCAATTTAATTAATATTAGTGTTTGTCTGAATAAATCCCATGTGCTCAACACTGCAGGTCACAGAACACATGCAAAACACAAAGAACAGGCAGGACATCCAGGTAATCACTCATTCACTCATTCATCTATCGCTTACTGTGCACTGGGTGTGTGTCAAAGACTATGTGCCAGACTTTGGGAATGAAGGTGAATAAGATGCGGTTTCTGTCCACAAGAATCTCATAGTCTTGTGACAAGAGACAGCAGCAAATTACCATAGCACACTTTATCAGTACTTGGAAGAGGATGTACAGACTGCCACCAAGACATAATTGGAAGGGTGGGTGGGGTGCAAGACAGCAGTTGGAGGGGGATGGAAGAATTTCTAAGGTCAAGGTGCAAACTGAGAATCGAAGATCTAGGAGGATTTATTCAGACAGGCAAAAGGATACACTACGTCACTCCCAAACATCACATGCCAGTGTCAGTCCACAGCTATTTCCTCACCCGTCTCTGACAAAATGAAGATAATATAGGCAATGTGCAAGGTTTTCATAGTTTATTTTAATTAGTGGCCTTTATTCTGAGATGATGTCCTTTCTACTTTTTGATGTTAACATAATAAAGATTTTAATGAAATGGTGGTATTTTATAATTGCCTTACTTGCTATAATTCAACATCATCAACACTGTTCATTTTTTTATTTATTTGGGAATGTTCTAGCCCATTAAATCCAAATTTGGGAAACTCTGTGTATGATACATCAACAAAACCACTAGTACTTGGCATGATCAATCATCAGAGTATACACAGCAAACAAACAATAACAGTTTATGTAGGAGATTAAATGCATGAAGTAGGCAGGGCCCCCACTGCAAAGGACTTTAAATGGCTGGCTAGGAAATTTAGGTTTTATCCCAAGGTCAAAAAGGATGAAGGTCACCGTCGAAATTGAGAAATTAGTCAGTATAATGCCAGGCAAGTCCCCAACTCCTCCTCTCTAGTGCTCCTTTCTAAGATGTTGATGCTGATGAGCACCCAACCTACCAAGCTTTGTGGGAGCATAAACCACAATCGAGATGAGCTGATGATGTTCCCCATAAATTCTAGTGTGTTAGCCTAGAGGTAGAGGGTTAACATTAATAACATTCTCCCTCTCCTCTAAATAAACATAAACTACCCAGCTGTTAAAATCTCCCCTCCTGGCTTTTTCTGCTGGATCACCTTTGGCTGGAATACTGCCTACCAGGGTCCTAGAATAGGACATGAAGAAAACCGAAAGACACTTCTTGGGTTCTCATAATGAACAGCACATCTTTCCCAGGACTTGGATTTTTATCTGTGAGGGGGACCACCTACTAACAATCTACTAAGTTAATTTTTAGAGTTATTAAAATTTGGTATTCAAACATTAGAATTGCCACATTTGAGAGTTTACCAAGGATTCTCATTCAGTATTCTCCAAAGAAGCCTGGCTGCCGAGCAGCAGTTGGCAATATAACAATGCTTCCTTTGTGCAGGGACACATGCAGTTTGGAAATTCCCACAATTGTCAGAAAAGACATGTTTTATCAGTGCATCATTAGTGTTATGGGGACTTGGCGATGATTTTCAACTGCTACTGCTCTTGTTGGTAAATAAAAATTTTAGTCATTGCTGGATTAACCAAAAGCAGATTGTTCCTATTTGGTGTGCCAACCAAGTAGGGGCGTCACAGAAATGAAAATAAAGAAATCAACAGATTTATAAAACTAACTTGATATTTGAATTCCTAAAAGCATTAAAGTGGTTCTGATAGGCACATGCAAAACTTTACTAAACTGGGTATATACCATATTATTTTCAATGCCGAAGTCCTCTAAAAGTTTTCATCAGAACTTTTAATATTAGCTTAGCAAAAAACTTTCATTTCTTGTGAATTACTGGTTTAACCCTTTGGTATACAGAGATGAGAATTTACATTGATATTGTATGCTATAAGTTCTGAATAAGTTTTTAGTTTGAGACATATCTGTATAATTTACAGTTTAAATATGAACCATCTGTAAATGCGCTGGTAGAGTCCACGCTCATGGAGGCAGGCTATCCTGAATCTGAATTCTGGTCCTTTCTCCTACCACATATGAGACTTTAGTATGTTCCACAGCCTCTCTAAGCCTCAGTTTTCCCAACTGGACAACAGAAGTAAAATAGTACCTCCCTCATACATTGGTAGAGAGAACTAATTAAGATCATACACATAAACCCCTTTGCATGGAAATTCACATTTCTCAACCATTAGGCATTAGCAGTAGTAGTATTATGTAAGTTCATGTTTTCAACAATAGTAAAAATAGGTAAGATAAAAGGGCAAGAAAGCTCAGTGCGGTCAGGCTACCAAATAAACACGCTTGAGTTTTGCCAATGAAGAAAACAGGAAGGGCACAGAACAAATGTTGGAGGAGTTATTTCCACACAGAAACCATGAAGCATAGAAAATGGGACAATATCCAAGTACGCTGAAAATGAGAAGAGGATTCTAGCTTGTGCCAACGGGCCTGGGGAAACATCTGTCCACAAATGTCACCTATCTCAGTGAATCTAGACAACTAAACTGAATACCGCGTCAATGTTCAACAACAAAAAGAATCACTGGAATGCACACTTAATTGTACTCATACTGATGAATTTCTGCATAAGGCCAGTTTACCAATTTTTACGGTAATGAATGATTATAACTTTCACACAGGTACTGCTGTATCTGGAACGTGCCAGGAATGCCCACGGAGCCAAGAGCATGTGTTGCCAGCAGGAAGGTGCCCCAGGCCATATGGAATGACCAATCAGTGGCCAGATACCTGACACTGGCAGATATGCTCAACTTATACCTGATATTTGCTCATAATATAAATTTAGAAATTTTCATTCTTCAAGATGTCTATCTCTTTAAAAAATATTTTGGTTGCATTTGTTCCATGTATATGTGTGTGTGTTTATGTTTGTTTGTTGCAGGATAAGGAGTAAATCTGGAATAAGCAATTTGTGGTCCTTAAAGCCATGAGTTGGTTTGTCTGAGGAGGGACAGAGGAGGCAAAGAAGGATGTCAGGAGGCTGTTTCTCCCATCCATCCAGGCTCATGCTAGTTTAGTCCCACCAGGTGTACAAACAGTTGCTACAAAGCAGGACAGGACAGAGAAACTGACAAAGTGGCTACACGAAACCCTGCACTCTCCCCCTCCTTCCGTGCTCACTAGTACTACTCTTCATGGTACATCTTTAGCCATCAAAGAACTCTCAAACATGATTATCCTACATGGCCAAAATATGTTAACCCAGAGAAAAGAAAGCCAGCCAGTATGTCTCCTAACAGACTTTTTAACCTCCTCCTCCATTTATGCCACATGGTGATAGCTTTAACTTTTCAGAAACCAGAGCATCTATTGGGAGGATCACTTGAAGACAATTCAGTGCATAACTGATAAAACTAATGGGAACACATCAAGAATCCTATCTAACAATGTAAAGAAAACAATGCAGTAATAACTGGCTCAATTAGCAAAAGAAAACTCAATTGCAGTCCAGATTCCATGATCTAGAGCAAGAGTACCTAGATAGTGTCAAACCTGTTCGCCCAGTTTTGAATTGTGTATCTTCCTTCTCTTCCATGAACTTTGCAAACTCACTTCCTTATTCTGGAGGGTTTTCTGTTGTGTCTGTTACATCTACCCATTCTATGTCATTCCCATTGTTTGCACTCTAGACTGGGCTCTAGGCATGACTGTTTCTTAACTCACATCCCTGGCTCCAGGCATGCTCCTAATCACAGTTACCATGTTACTTACATACTCCAGAGCTGACGATGGCTCTCAAACTCCTACTGAAGTTCATCTTAACTGCCCAGGTTTTCTTTCTTTTCTCCCACTCACATAATGCTGCTCAAAACAACCATTCAGCTAACTCTCAACTAAAAACCATTTCTCAGGTTTTTCTCAAGTTCAGAATATGCATGACTGTTTCTCTGCCAATTCAAATCCCACTCACCCTCAAGATTAAGTTCAGCACTCCTTTCTGCTACCAAGTAGCAGCATTTACTTATCTGACCCATTAGTTACAATCGCTTGTAGATCAGAGACTAGGCCTTACACTTTCTTTACATTCTCCCTTGAAGCTGTCCTCATAGTAGAAACTCAATAATGACTCGTCGAATTTAAAAAAATGTGCTAAGCAGAGTTGTAAATTCTATCACTTGCAAATAAGAAGCAACTATTTTTGTCATTTTTCCTACTCCTTATTCATCCCCATTCCAACCACCCATCACAGACCTGTGCTTCACTGACAGCGGACTTGGTTAAACCAACCATTCTTTCTCCCAGTAGGATTCATACAGTAATCACATTGCTAGAGAAAATAGAGCAAAATTAACACATACTGATTTTTTAAACCTAGAGAAGTTTCCTTTCTGAATAGAGCATCTATTTTGCCTCTTGCTTTCCATTTTCCCCTAGGAAATCTAAACTATTTTCCTTTTCTACCTCCTGTGCTCCCTCCTAAAATAATGACATTTCCAGAAACCAGATTCATTTGATTTAAGTGTCTCACAGTGAGCTGTGTTTCCTTTCATAGAGAGAACCTTAGAGTGAAGGGCAAGAGGAGAATGTGCAGCAGCAAACCTCGAAGTAAGGATGGAACTAAACAACTCTGAACAATCCAGAAGAGATAAATGTAGTTAGGGAAAACATATAAATACATTCACAAACCCCTTACCCCACCTCCTCAAAAAAAAAAAAATCCTCTCACAGAGAGATGATGCTGTATGATCAAATCATTGTTCTTAAAGTCACAAGTCCATTAGGATAAATAGCTAATGCCCATGGGGCCTAATATTTAGGTGATGGGTCAATAGGTGCAGCAAAGCACTATGACACACATTTACCTATGTAACAAACCTGCACATCCTGCACGTGTAGCCCAAAACTTAAAATAAATTAAAAATTTTAAAAAGATAGAATTTTTGAAAAACTAAATACTCTTTTTGGGGAAATAAAATGAGAATTAAATATACAAGAAAATATTCTTAAATAAGAAGTTTCCGTTTTTAATAATATATAAATGAGTGCAATTCAAATAAAAAAATCTCAACAGAAATCATTTGAACTTGAAAAACAATCTTAACTGTATCTGAGAGAAAAATATGACACAATAGCAAAGAAATTTCTGACAAACAAACAGTGACTGCCTTACCATATATTAAAATTTACTATAAAGCTACAGTATGGCTTAAGAAAAGAACTAGGGAGACATAACTATGGAAGAAAAGTGGGACTTCTGAAACAGACCCTCACATATTCAATTATCTAGTATGGATGAACTTGGCATTCCAAATCACTAGGGAGAATGATTTGCTTTTGGTTTTGATTTGTTTTGATTTTTGTTTTTGTTTTTGTTTTAGTAATGATGCTAGAACATCTGGTGAAAAAAGTTGGAGCTCCACCTCACTATACTGAAATCACAGATGGATCTCAAATTTAGATGCAAAAAGTTACATCATAAAAAATACCAGATGAAAAGGTTTTGGGCTGCAGGATTCATGGCACAAAAGCTCAAAAGCTATAAAAGAAAAAACTGATGAGATTGGTTATCTGATAATTTTTAAAGTAATTATGGTGATGAGATTGGTTATCTGATAATTTTTAAAGTCATTATGGAAAAGAAAAATTTTAAACATAAACCTAAGTGGTCATAAGATGAAGAAGGAAAAATATTTGCAACAGATGTGACAAAAACATCTGCTACATTCCCTTAAAAAATAAGGAACACTTTTAGTATCAAAAAAGAAACGATGAACAATCGAAGAGGAAAGCAGGTAAGAGACATGAATGTGCCCCTCCCAGAAGACAAAACCCACAGTGATAATAATGCACAGGTAAAAGAGAGCTCAGGCTCACTGATCAAGACAATTATATTTTTTTGCCTATCTATTGGCAAAACTGTTTCAAGTTGGTGACATTCAGTATTGGAAAGACAAGCAGGCTTTCTCATATACTCTTGGTCAAAAAATAGATGACTTAAATTGGAAGACAATTTATAAATATTGACATAAATCTAAATGTGCTGTCTCATGACCCTGTGCAGATAACCGTAGAAGCACAAATCATATCTCCAAGGATTTTTAAGGCATTTTTATTAAAAAAAAAAAAGAAGAAGAAGGAAAGGAAAAGAGAAACATGATGGTCAACCCTAAAATAATTTTACATTTATCTGTTTTAAAAAATGAAACAGCATTGCTTTTTCCTACACATACTAAGTGGGGTATCTACTGTTAGATGCTGTGGGTGGAAAAGAGGATATTGTTCAAAACAATTTATTAGGTGATTTTTTTATTTAATACATATGAATGAGTTGTCTATTAAGATATAACAAATTACCACAAACTTAGCAGCTTAAAACAGCCAAAACTTACTTTCTCACACACTTTGTTAGGGCCAGGGCTACCTCAGCTGGACGGCTCTGGCTCAAAGTCTCTCACGAAGTCGCAGTCAAGCTGTCTGCTGCGGCTGCAGTTATCGGAAGCTAAAGGGCACACTTCCTAGTTCACTTACGTGGTTGTTAGTGGCCTCAGTTCCTCACTGGCTGTCTACCAGAACCTCAGTGTTTTGGCACACGGGCATCTCCACAGACTGCCTGAGTGGCCTTACGGCATGGCAGATGGCTTCCCCCACAGCGAGTAATTCAAAGGAGAGAATGAGGGCACTCAAAATGGAAGCCATGGTCTTTTCATAACCTATTAGCCAAAGAGGAGTGCCATCCCTTCCACAGTATCCTATACTATTCTAGTAGTGAGTCACTAAATGCAGCCTACACTCGGAGGGAGAGGAGGGCACAAGGGCATGAATGTCAGCAGTGGGGATCACTGGGAGCCATCTTAGAGGTTGTGCATCACCATAAATAACACGTATGTTGAGTGTATCTAGATATTTCTATAGATACAGCTGTGAAAAATCATACACAGTAGGAAGATTATATAACCCAGTTTGTTGGAAATAGTCTTAGTTTGTGCCTGTTGTCCTGGCATAATGATAGCATTTTATCTCAAGTATCCCAGTTTAAATAACAAATTATACTCTAAATAGGAAAACATCTGGAAGAATAGACATCAAAATATTAATATTGTTTATCTCTAAGAAATGAGACTGATAAGGCTTTTGTGTTTGATTAATATACTTGCACAATACAAGTGCATTATTTTATTAAAATATACACATTGGATTCTCTCTCTGAATAACTCAAAACATTGTCACATACATTCCACTTCAGAGACAGTGACTGGAGCCAAAAGGAAAGTCCAGTGAGACTTCAGCAATGGAGAGAAAGAAAAGAATCACTTCCCTTTTTGGGTGCACAGAAAAAGTCTCCACATGACTCACTGCTCCACTTGTTTCTCAGTTATTCAGGAGATAGCTTCCCTGACTGTAGTATGGCTGGCATCTTTTCTAGGCTTCCACCTTACAGATCAAAGGGGGAGTTAAGCAAGTGGGCTTGAGAGCTAGAGAGTCAAGAGAGCAAAC
The DNA here is from genome assembly GCA_028533165.1 of Leontopithecus rosalia. Classification (NCBI taxonomy): domain Eukaryota; kingdom Metazoa; phylum Chordata; class Mammalia; order Primates; family Cebidae; genus Leontopithecus; species Leontopithecus rosalia. Next base: position 3,073 of record JAPYYA010001884.1, on the reverse strand, counting down.
AATCCTAAAGCTAAGTCACTGGGATGAATCAGAGATGTTAGGCAGGGAGAGGAAAAAAAGAGACATCCTCCTTCCCCCTCTTTTCCCCACCTCCTTCCCAAGCTAAGCCACTGGGATGAATCAGATATGTCAGGCAGAGAGGAAAAAAAGAGACATCTTCCTCACTGCTTTACTTGTAGGGCCCTTGAGGAATAGGTGATATAAACAGCCTTTGATTTTAACAATAGCTAAATACAATCAAGTGTTAATTCACTGCTACAGAATGAAGTTTTACCGTTTGTGATTCATTCCTTTGTGGTAAGACACCGCAATATAAGAAGCTATCGGGCTTTGATTTGAACCTTGAATGTGAATGTGGATCTTACTGCAAAGGCTCAGCACAGTAAGGAAGTTTGTGAGTACTAGAGCCAGACTATTTCCTAACTATGTAAGCCTAAGCAAGGTCCTTAAGCTCTTTGTAGCTCAGTTTCTCCATCAAGATGGTCTTAACATCCACAAACGAGGAGCTGATGCATAGTAAGCATTCATTAAATGCTATCTCTGGGCCAGGTGCGGTGGCTCACGCCTGTATTCTCAGCACTTTGGGAGCCTGACGCAGGCGGATCACAAGGTCAAGAGCTCGAGATCATCCTGGTCAACATGGTGAAACCAAGTATCTACTAAAATACAAAAATTACCTGGGCGTGGTGGCATGTGCCTGTAGTTCCGGCTATTTGGGAGGCTGAGGCAGAAGTGCTTGAACCAGAGAGGCAGAGGTTGCAGTGAGCCGAGATTGCACTGCTACACTCCAGCCTGGTGACAGAGTGAGACTCCATTTCAAAAAAAAAAAGCTAGCTCTCGCTCTGGGCACCACTGCCTAAATGCCCTTATGCAAATAATTATTCACAGCCTGTTTCCCTGTAAAATAAGGATAATAACATCTTCATTTTGCATTTGCAAATGTTAAATGATAACACTGTGTAAAGTGCTTAAAATAGTGCCTAGCATATGGCAGACACAGAATAAATAAATAGCAGCTCTATTACTAAAAATATCATCATTACTGTCTAAAAAATGGAGCTGATCTAGGGTTAAACTGACTGATAAAATCTGCATTAAAGCATCTAGCACAGCGCTTGCACACAGTTGGTACTCAATAAATGTCCATTAAATCTGAACTTAATTTTCCATATTGCATCTCTATTTTAAAAGTCCAAAGAGAATTTTTTGGACCACTTATAAGTTATAAATCTTAACATCTGATACACAAGGAGCGATCTTCTGGCTTCATCAGTTCTTTCCTTTCGTAACAGAATGTTCAGTGGAATTTTATGCTGGAATTATGGTTTAAGTGCAAGGCTGGAGATGCAGCTGCTGAGTATCCAGCATGAGTTGGGAGAGCCCCTCGACAAGATGGCCCTCAGCAGGGCTGGAGGAAGAGTCTGATTGGCAGTCCAGTGCCACCACCTCAATTGTCCCTCACCTTGGCCAACATGAAGGGAAAACTGGGAGCAAGAAGAACCTATTGAGAATGGGGATTCTATGCTTCCCTGAAGCAAATAGCAGCTCTATTACTTGGGAGGACCCAAGAGAATCAAGGTTGGAGCTATCTATCCAGAGAAGCGTCATTCATCGTTCCCCATTTGGAGTCTTCTTAGCTAGGTGACGTGTTGATCTGAGCATGAGCTTCCTAAGCAAGAAGTAAGGGAAATTTTTTAAAAAGCAGTGAAGAGTGATTCTAAATGGTGAAGAGACAGTTTGAGACATTCATGGTAAGCCCTCTAAACAGGAGGTGAGGGGCTTGGCATCTCATTTGTAATGGGAAACCTTGATTTCTTGCTCAAGAGGAAACAGAGTGGACTCAGTTGAGCATTTCCCAATGACATAGATCTGCAGAGATTCTTTAAGAAATGGTGTGCAACAGATTGGAGCTCTAAAAATTATATGAATGTATTAAATTATCACATGTACCCCAAAGCTATGCACATCTATAGTGCATCAATTTAAAGAAAGAAAAGAAACTTAGTCAGTGTACAAAACTTAAGCTTCAGGAGGGTTCAAAGGCTTATCCAGGCGATAAGTATAACAAAGTGTGAGGATTTTTCCCTCTTACCTGAGAATTACAGTCAAAGCCTCACCCTGAGGCCAAGGTAGACTAAGTACCCCATATTTTTTTTTTTTTTTTTTTTGAGACGGAGTTTCGCTCTTGTTACCCAGGCTGGAGTGCAATGGCGCGATCTCGGCTCACCGCAACCTCCGCCTCCTGGGTTCAGGCAATTCTCCTGCCTCAGCCTCCCAAGTAGCTGGGATTACAGACACGCGCCACCATGCCCAGCTAATTTTTTGTATCTTTAGTAGAGACGGGGTTTCACGATTTTGACCAGGTTGGTCTCAATCTCATGACCTCGTGATCCACCCGCCTCGGCCTCCCAAAGTGCTGGGATTACAGGCTTGAGCCACCGCGCCCGGCCAGTACCCCATATTTTATGGTTACTACTCTACAGGTTATCTAAGAGGACCAGTCCTGTCATCACCCAGCTGATTTATACTGGGGAAGGAGCAGCCTTGGGAGTGGTATGCTTCTGCAGTGAAGCCACAGCCTTTCCACACCCACAGAGAGGGAAGACAGGGGCTTTCCTTCCCTGCCAACACAGGAGAGGGGTAGAGGAAACTACAAACTAATCACCTGTAAAGAAGTGGGGCCGGGTGTGGTGGTTTATGCCTGTAATCCCAGCACTTTGTGAGGCCGAGGCGGGATGATTGCTTGAGCCCAGGAGATCAGGACCAGCTTGGCAACATAGGGAGCCCCCTTCTCTACAGAGAGAAAAATTAAAAATTTGCCGGGCCTACGGTCCCAAGCACTTGGGAGGCTGAAGTAGGAGGATTGTTTGAGCCCAGGAGGGCTGCAGTGAGCTATGACTGCACCACTGCACGCCAGCAGAGAGAGACCCTGTCTCAACAAAACAAAAGGAAAGAAAGAAAAGAAAAAAAAAAGAAAGGAAGGAAAAGAAAAGAAAAAGAAAGGAGGAAGGAAGGAAGGAAGGAAGGAAGGAAGGAAGGAAGGAAGGAAGGAAGGAAGGAAGGAAGGAAGGAA
>JAPYYA010001883.1:0-14642 GCA_028533165.1 Leontopithecus rosalia | reverse complement strand
AATGTCTGATGGTTTGCTAGACTCCTCACATCTTCGAACATTATCTCAAAAATGATTTTTTTTTTTTGAGACAGAGTTTCGCCCTGGTTACCCGGGCTGGAGTGCAATGGTGCGATCTTGGCTCACCGCACTCTGCCTCCTGGGTTCAGGCAATTCTTCTGCCTCAGCCTCCTGAGTAGCTGGGACTACAGGCACGCACCACTGTGCCCAGATAATTTTTTGTATTTTGAGTAGAGATGGGGTTTCACCATGTTGACTAGGATGGTCTCGATGTCTTGACCACGTGATCTACCCACCTCGGCCTCCCAAAGTGCTGGGATTACAGGCGAGAGCCACCGCGCCCGGCCAAAAATGAATTATCCAATGTTCTGCACACAGTGACCTCTGCCTGAAGACCTTGTGACACTTATGACATTTGTAAGATTTCTGTCCAGTATGGATTCTCTAATATCTCATAAGGTGTGAACATGCAGTGAAGGCTTTGCCGCAATAATCACATTTGTGAGGTTTCTCTTTTGTATGAATTTTTCCATTTTGTATAAGATGAGAACTGACTGAAGACCTTGCCACAGTGAGGACATTTGTAAGGGTTATCTCGAGTATGAGTTCGTCAATGAACTGAAAGGTATGGACAATGTCTAAAACATTTGCGAAATGGATTACACTTGCAAGAATCCATTCATTATGGATTCTCCAATGATTTGCACTGGAGGATGCACATTGGTTGCAGCGTTACTGAAGACTTGGTGACAATCACTACATTAGAAAAGCTTCCCTATACCATGGATTGCTTCATGGTGTTAAATAAGTGTTGACTGCCCACTAAAGGCTCTGCCAGACTCATTTAACTTGTAAGATTTCTCTCTAGTGTGAATTTTAGTATGTTGTGCCAGGTGTGAATCACGCCTGAAAGCTTTGTCACAAATCTTACGTTTTGTAAGGTTTCTCTTCGGTATGAATTCTCCTATGTCTTTTAAGACTTGATTTGTGACAGTAAAACTTTGTCACATTCTTCACATTTGTAAGGTTTCTCTCCAGTATGAACCGTAAGATGACGTGCAAGGTGTGCTTGTCGATTAAAAACCTTGCCACATTCATTACAACTGTAAGGTTTCTCTCCAGTGTGAATTCTATGATGGCATGTAAGGGATGATGTGTGACTGAAGGTCTTGCCACACTCATTACACTTTTAAGGTTTCTCTTCAGTATCAAGTCTACGATGATATGTGAGGGCTGACATCTGACTGAAGGTCTTGCCACACTCATGACACCTGTAAGGTTCCTCTCCAGTATGAAGTCTACGATGATATGTGAGGGCTGACATCTGACGGAAGGTCTTGCCACACTCATTACACCTGTAAGGTTTCTCTCCAATATGAATTCTTCTATGTCTTTCAAGGTTTGATTTGCAACTGAAAACTGCATCACATTCTTCACATTTGTAAGGTTTCTCTCCAGTATGAGTTCGCCGATGAACTGCAAGGTATGAACGATGTCTGAAAAACCTGCCACATTTATTACACTTGTAAGATCTTTATTATGGATTCTCCAATGCCTTGCAATGGTTGTAGCGTTACTGAAGACGTGATGACAATCATTACACTTGTAAAGTTTCCCTATACCATAGGTTGACTGATGGTAAGTGTTGACTGATACCTAAAGGCTCTGCCAACTCCTTACACTTGTAAGGTTTCTCTCCAGTGTGAATTATAGTATGTCATGCCAGGTGTGAATCATGACTGAAAGCCTTGTCACACACCTTACATTTGTATGGTTTCTCTCCGGTATGAATTATTTTATGTTTTTCAAGGTCTGATTTGCGACTAAAACTTTGTCACATTCTTCACATTTGTAAAGTTTCTCTCCAGTATGAAGTCTACAGTGGTATACAAAAGATGATTTCTGATGGAGGGTTTTGCCACACTCCTTACACTTGTAAAATTTCTCTCCAGTATGAATTGCCACATGAATTACAAGGGCTGAATTTTGACCAAAAGTCTTGTCATACTCATTACACTTCTAAGGTTTCTCTCCAGTGTGACATCTATGATGGTATACAAGAGATGACTTCTGACTGAAGCTCTTGCCACACTCATTACACTCGTAAGGTTTCTCTCCAGTATGAATTCTCCTATGTCTTTTAAGATCTGATTTGCTACTGTAAGCTTTGTCACATTCTTCACATTTGTAAGGTTTCTCTCCAGTATGAACTCTATGATGATGTGCAAGGTGTGCTTGTTGATTAAAAACCTTGCCACACTCATTACACTTGTAAGGTTTCTCTCCTGTATGAACTCTATGATGACGTGCAAGGTGTGTTTGTCGATTAAAAGCCTTGCCACACTCATTACACTTGTAAGGTTTCTCTCCAGTATGAATTCTATGATGACGTGCAAGGTATGCTTGTCGATTAAATGCCTTGCCACATTCATTGCACTTGTAAGGTTTCTCTCCTGTATGAACTCTATGATGATGTGCAAGGTGTGCTTGTTGATTAAAAACCTTGCCACATTCATTACACTTGTAAGGTTGTTCTCCTGTATGAAGTCTATGATGACGTGCAAGGTATGCTTGTTGATTAAAAACCTTACCACATTCATTACACTTGTAAGGTTGCTCTCCAGTATGAATTCTATGATGGCATGTAAGGGATGACTTCTGACGGAAGGCCTTGCCACACTCATGACATCTGTAAGGTTTCTCTCCAGTATGAAGTCTACGATGATATGTAAGAGCTGACTTCTGACTGAAGGTCTTGCCACACTCATTACACTTGTAAGGTTTCTCTCCAGTGTGAACTCTTTGATGACATGCAAGGTATGCTTGTCGATTAAAAACCTTGCCACATTCATTACACTTGTAAGGTTGCTCTCCAGTATGAATGCTATGATGGCGTTTAAGGGATGACTTCTGACTGAAGGTCTTGCCACACTCCTTACACCTGTAAGGTTTCTCTCCGGTATGAATTCTTCTATGCATTTCAAGGTTTGATTTGCAACTGAAAACTGCATCACATTCTTCACATTTGTAAGGTTTCTCTCCAGTATGAGTTCGCCGATGAACTGCAAGGTATGAACGACGTCTAAAAAACTTACCACATTTATTACACTTGTAAGATCTTTCTTTATTATGGATTCTCCAATGCCTTGCAATGGTGGTAGCGTTACTGAAGACGTGATGACAATCATTACACTTGTAAAGTTTCCCTATACCATGGGTTGACTGATGGTGAATAAGTGTTGACTGATAACTAAAGGCTCTGCCACACTCCTTACACTTGTAAGGTTTCTCTCCAGTGTGAAGTCTACAGTGGTGTGTAAGGGCTGACTTCTGACTGAAGCTCTTGCCACACTCCTTACACTTGTAAGGTTTCTCTCCAGTGTGAATTCTAGTATGTTGTGCCAGTTGTGAATCACGCCCAAAAGCCTTGTCACACACCTTACATTTGTATGGTTTCTCTCCGGTATGAATTATTTTATGTTTTCCAAGGTCTGATTTGCGACTAAAAACTTTGTCACATTCTTCACATTTGTAAAGTTTCTCTCCAGTATGAAGTCTACAATGGTATACAAAAGATGATTTTTTACAGAAGGTTTTGCCACACTCCTTACACTTGTAAGGTTTCTCTCCAGTATGAATTGCCATATGAATTACAAGGGCTGAATTTCGACCGAAGGTCTTGCCACACTCATTACACTTGTAAGGTGTCTCTCCAGTATGAAGTCTACAGTGGTGTGTAAAGGTTGACTTCTGACTGAAGCTCTTGCCACACTCATTACACTTGTAAGGTTTCTCATGAGTGTGACATCTACGATGGCGTTCAAGGTATGGCTTCTGATTAAAGGCCTTGCCACATACATCACATTCATACTGTTTCTCTTCTAAATCGATTATCTGATGTTTCTTCAAGAGAGAGCTACAGTTAAAGGCATTTTTCTCATGACATCGGAAAGATACTTCTCTCACGTGTACTTTCGGTTTTTGTGTGAGTAATGAAGAATGGAGGAAATTGTTGTCGTACTTATTAGAAATACGGGTTCGGGGCCTACGAGACATTATTTTGGGCACTGAAACTGAGAAAACATCGATAGATTTCTCAACTTGATTACCATATTTCCCTTCCGTCCGAAATATGTGCAGTTCAGGCAAATGCGAATGAAAGCTCAATGGCAGCTGATCTTGAATAGGCTTGTTGCCAGCGTGCCTTTCATCATATTGGTCTGTACCACAAGGAAGCTTTTCGACTTTTCTCATGAGTGCCTCATGGCTATTTCTACACTCAAAATCATGAATATCTTTGTCAATTTCCTGGAAGCAAAAATCTCCAATGTGATGACTTTCATGTCTATCTAATATCCCCGTGTGGAACACTTCTGTGTCGCCTTGTGCTGTTGACAAGAGCCCCTTCAGCTTGTGTTTGGAAGAGATATCTACAAAACACAAACACAGATAGGTTTCCAATTAGTATAAACGGTGAATAATACTAAAATATATACATATGACACACAAAAAGGAACACGAAAGTGACTCTTCAATAAATAAAGGGTGATTACATAGACTTCAAGCCATGTCCACTGAAGCCTATTTCCAGTATCACAACAAAACACTGACAGGGGACAAACATCTGTAAGCCTAAAGGAAGGAGTATTTTTCCACAGTGACCCGAAAGTGTATAAAACTTCGCAAAAATATCTATTTCTTTTTTTAAATAAAGTCAGGGTTTCAACATGTTGGTCAGGCTGGTCTTGAATTCCTGGCCTAACGTGATCCGCCCGCCTTGGCCTCCAAAGTGCTTGGATGACAGGCATGAGTCACCGCAACCGGCCTGTAAAAAATATATACTCTCACATCAATGAAGAGAAAAACAAAGAAAAAAAAATATATATATATATATATTTTTCTCTTGAGACAGAGTTTCGCTCTTGTTACCCAGGCTGGAGTGCAATGGTACGATCTCAGCTCACCGCAACCTCAGCCACCTGGGTTCAGGCAATTCTCCTGCCTCAGCCTCCTGAGTAGCTGGGATTACAGGCACGCACCACCATGCCCAGCTAATTTTTTTTGTTTTTTGAGACGGAGTTTCACTGTTGTTACCCAGACTGGAGTGCAATGGCACGATGTTGTCTCACCATAACCTCTGCCTTCTGGGTTCAAGCAATTCTCCTGCCTCAGCCTCCCGAGTAGCTGGGACTACAGGCGCCCACCACCATCCCCAGCTAATTTTTGTGTTTTTAGTAGAATTGAGGTTATACCATGTTGGTGAGGCTGGACTCGAACTTCTGATCTCAAGTGACCCATCTTCCTCAGATTCCCAAAGTGCTGGGATTACAGGCATGAGCCTCTGTGCCCAGCCATTGTTATGATTTAAAATCGTTTGTCTTTTAGTTTTCAGTAAACATGTAAGTGGTTTAAGCATGATTATAATGTGAATATAACAATCACGTTAGTGTGCCTTCCTTTCAGGATGAAGAACTGAAGTGTGTTGTATAGATATTGCAGGGAAGTTGTAGTATAATAATGAAACTTAAAATTTCCATAACCTGGCCTGGTGGAGTTGCTCATGCCTGTAATCTGAGCACTTTGGGAGGACGAGGCGGGCCGATCACCTGAGGTCAGGAGTTCAGAACTAGCCTGGCTAACATGATGAAACTCCGTCTCTACTAAAAACACAAAAATTAGGTGGGGGTGGTGGTGGGCGCCTGTAGTTTCAGCTTCTCAGGAAGCTTGGGCATAAGAACCATTGGAGCCTGGCAGGCGGAGGCTGTGGTTAGCCATGACTGCGCCACTGCACTTAGTCTGGGTGACAGAGCGAGACTCCATCTCAAAGATAAATAAATAAAACTTAAAGGAACATAAATGAGAAGGGAGTTGAAGCATGTCTACACAAAAAGCAACGAAACACAAAAAGCAGCATATGAGGAAGAACAAAAAAATAACCTACAAGAATTACAGATAACAGGTAACAGAAAGGCAACGGCAAGGTCTTCTCCATCAGTAATACTTCAAATGTAAATACTTAACTCTGCACTCAGAAGACAAAGACTGGCTGAATCAACAGGAGCCAACTACACGTTGTCCACAGAAGACTCGCTTTAGCCCTAAGGACACACATATGCTACAATTTAAAAATTAAAAACCAACAGTTAATATGAGGGTTGAGGCCTGTCATCTCAGGTATGCAGGAGGCTGAGGAGGATCTCAAGACCAAGTTCAACAACACAGCAAGACACTGTATCTACAAAAAAAACAAACAAAAACAACCTAAAACTTTGGCCCGCCATGGTGGGATGCTCCTGTACCAGCTACCAGGGAGGCTGAGGCAGGACAATCACTTGAATTCAAGGTTGCAGTGAGCCATGATGACACCATTGCACTCCACCCTGGGTGACAGAGCAAGACACTGTATCTAAAAATTTTTTCATGGAACATAACACAAAACATAAAACATAATATCCCAATTAACTGTCATCCAGAGAGAGGAGAGCTGGCAATACTAAAATATGTTTTAACTCAAAACTTTTGTTGGAGACAAGAAAGGACATTATATCATGATAATAGGGTCAATTCACCATTAATATACAAGAACTAGAGATACATATGCATGAATATCAGAGCTCCATATTCAAGCTAATGTTTACAGAATCAAATGAATCGCTCCACCGTAATACTAGATGATTTCAACATATGACTTTCAATAACAAAAAAACCAAGAGAGCTGACAAATAAAAATGGAGAGGGAGGCCAGGTGCGTGGCTCACGCTGTGTTCCCGGCACTGCGGGAGGCTTAAGCTTGTGGATCACTTCAGGTCAGAAGTCTGAGACTAGCCTGGCCAAAAGGAAAACTCCATCTCTACTAAAAATACAAAAATTAGCTGGGCGTGCTGGTACACACCTGTAATCACACTTACTCAGGAGGCTGAGGCAGGAGAATCACTTGAACCCAGTGGGCAGAGGCTGCAGTGAGCTGAGATTGCACCACTGCACGCCAGTCTGAGTGACTGAACGAGACTCCATCACACACACACACAAAAGAAACTGATTATGAAATCGATAAAATCCAGAATCGTGTGTAATATGTAGAAATGTATAAGATGAAAGTAGCAGTGGCTTAAACACGTAACAGTGAACTTGAAACCAGAGGCATCTTTCCGGTGAGCTGTACTTCGAAGAGGACCTGAGTGCAACATACGGCCTTTCTGTTGACTGTCTTTCCCACTCAGCTGAGTAACCATCTCAGAAAAATCTACCTACTCGTCTGTGACACACCAGTAGTGTGGGTGAAGCAGAACCGGAGAATGGCTGAGGAACCCTGTGACATAAGAAGAAATGCATATATTGGTCTCTTCCCCGGTTCCTGACACAGAGCTCCGAAGACCGTGGGATGTCCCGGGTGATGGGAGGGCCATTTGTCCTCATGAGGAAACCTCTGAGGTCTCCCGGATGGGGCTGATCACCAGCAAGACCGGGCCAGGCTTAGAAGCATGGAACAGTCAGTGCCATCCACCATCCTCCAGGAAGGGGAGAGGGGCTGGAGACTGAGTTAATACCAGCCATGACTACGTGGGGAAGCCTCCATGCAAATCCCTAAACTATGGGGACACGAGAGATTCCAAATGCTGAACACACGCAGGAGCCTGGGGCATGGCACAGCTGTGAATCTTCCCACGTCCTTGTGTGGAGCACAGCTCACTGCAAAGACGCCTCTGCTTTTACGTACACTGATATTTGTTTAAGCTACTTCTATGTTCACCCAGTACATTTTTATACATTACACATGATGTTGAAAAGTGATGTAATAATCACTTTTCTATTTTTTTTTATTTTGAGGCGGAGGTTTCGTCTGTCACCAGGCTGGAGTGTAGTGGCGTGATGTTGGCTCACTGCAACCTTCACCTCCCAGGTTCAAGTGATTCTCCCACCTCAGCCTCTAGAGTAGCTGGGACTACAGGTGTGTGGCATCACGCCCAGCTAATTTTTATATTTTTAGTAGAGACAGGGTTTCACACTGTTGGCCAGGTTGGTCTCGAACCCCTGACCTCATGATTCACCTGGACTCCCAATATGCTGGGATTACAAGCATGAGCCACTGAATATGGCTCATTTTCCTATTTTTTTATGATAGTCTTTGTGTTCTTGTTTTATACCAATAATGTGTGGAACTGTTCTATCAGAGAATGACTATTCATTGACAATTCAGTGCCTCACTCTGTGAATCTTCTCATGTGGCTGTCCCTCTGCGTCCTGTGAAACATTCCTTATCATGACCCTAAGAAGGTGTTTCACTGAGTTTTGTGAGCCACCCTAGCAAAGCAATCAAACCCAAGAAAGGGGTTGAGGGAACCTGACTTACAGCTGGTTGGTCAGAGGAACATGTGACGGTCTACACTTGCAACTGCTCTGTGAGGTCCGGAGCAGCCCTTGCTGGCCTGGGAACTCAACCCTTCACCTGTGAGATCTGACTCTAACTCCAGATAGACAGTGTCAGAACGGAATTAAACTACAAGAAACTCAGGTTGTGTCCGTTCACGATTTGGATGTGGTTGGAAAGAAATCCACTTCTGCTGGTCATCAGAATTGAGGCGTTCAGTGCAAGGTGGCATGTGCGAGTAGGAAAAGCATTTCTGATTTTTTTTTTTTTTTGGGAGGACAGAGTCTTGCTCTGTCACCCAGGCTGGAGTGCAGGGGTGAAATTTTAGCTCACTGCAACCTCCGGCTCTCAGGTTCAAGAGATTCTCCTGCCTCAGTCTCCCAAGGAGCTGGAATTAAAAGCACACACCATCACACCCAGCTACTTCTTGCTTTCTCAGTCGGGATGGGGTTTCACCATGTCGTCAGGCTGGTCTCAAACTCCTGACCTAAAGTGATCCGCCCTCCTCAGCCTCAAAGTGCTGGGATGACAGGTGTGAGCCACCGTATGTGGCCTTTTTTATTTATTTACTTTTTTTTTCCAAATAGACAAGTAGACTAATTAAACAAGCAGAGAAAGCTCTGGGCATTGTTATGGGCCCCAGACGCAGAAAAGGAACAGCCCATGTTTCCCATCTCCTGATTAGGTGTTACGAGTACAGGAAATGGGATGGAACCTGAATAGGTCAAGGGGCAGGTGTGCGGAGGCCTCAGCTCTGAGCTACAGGGACAGAGCAGGGAGCAGCACATGGAATCAAGTACAGAGGAGACAGCAGGGGGAACACACCCTTTGACAGCCCTCCCTGTGCCACAGAGGCAAGAAACCACAGAGGCCACAGAAGCCAGATGACAGGGTGTCGCCCACCAGGATAAAGACTCTGCCTTTGTCTCTGAGCTGTAGCACCGCTAGAACGCCCAAAGATCAAACTCCTGCACAGCTGAAGAGCAGAGGGGCGGGCAGTGTTTCACACCTACAATTGCAGCACTGTGGGAGGCCGACGGGGGTGGATCACCTGAGGTCAGGAGTTCGAGACCAGCCTGGCCAACACAGTGAAACCTTGTCTCTGCTAAAAATACAAAAATTAGCCCGGTATGGTGGTGGGTGGTGGTGCACACCTGTAGTCCCAGCTACCTCAAAGGCTTAGGCAGGAGAATCATGTTGAACCCAGGCGGCAGAGGGTGCAGTGAACTGTGCCACTGCACTCCAGCCTATGCAAAAGAGCAAGATGTCATCTCAAAAATAAATAAATAAATAGCAAACAGGACAAGTGGGGACAAAGACAGCTGTCCATTCAGAGATCTCAGAATTTAAGCTTTCCTTTTCCCACAGAATTCTCCCGCTTACAGAGTTTCCTCACTCACTATTTACTTCTTTATGTATTTACTATATTTATTTATTATTATTATACTTTAAGTTCTGGGGTACACATGCAGAACAAGCAGGTTTGTTACAAAGGTATCCACGTGCCATGGTGCTTTGCTGCATCCATCACCCCATCATCTACATTAGGTATTTCTCCTAATGCTCTCCCTCCCCCAGTACCCACCCTTTGCCATCCCTCCCCTATTGTGTGATGTTTCCCTCCCTGTGTCCATGTGTTCTCACTGTCCAACACTCAATTACGAATGAGAACATGCAGTGTTTGATTTTCTGTTCTTGTGCCATTTTGCTGAAAATGATGGTCTCCAGCTTTATCCAGGTCCCTGCAAAGGACACAAGCTCATCGTTTTTTTTGGCCACACATCCCCACACACTATTTGAAGGTGGAGCTTCTACTCTGCCCATCTTAGCTCCTACTTGTGTTTATACCTGTAGTACATTCCCACACATCTAGATTTTTCTGCTATTTTTACTTGACTCTCCACAGTCCAGGGCTCTTTCCCTGGCTTCATCATGGAGATAACAGGTCACAATGAGGCTCCTGCTTGTAAAAAGAAAGAAACGTGATGTGCTGGAGCTTTTCTAGGGTCCCAGCCCTATGTTTCAGTTAGAAAGAAGACATTCCAGATGGATCCAGGAAAGCATTTCACACTGCTCCACTGCCTGCCTTCTTTGGAATGCTTAGAGAACATTGTAATATGTGGAAATCAAGCTTCTTTCTAGGAACTACTGAATAAAAAGCACAGGAGTAACAAACAGGGAACTGCATATCTTTCAAGTCTGCCAGAAGGTTTTGCTTTTGTTTTTTGAGACAGAGTCTTGCTCTGTACCTCGTGCTGGAGTGCAGTGGCGTGATCTCATCTCACTACAACTTCTGCCTCCCAGGTTCAAGCAATTCTGCTTCCTCAGCCTTTCTGGTATCTAGAATTACTGGAGGGCACAACCTTGCCTGGCTAATTTTTGCATTTTTGGTACAGATGGGGTTTCTCCACGTTGGCCAGGCTGGCCTTGAACTCCTGACCTGAAGGGATCCACAAGCCTCAGCCTCCCACAGGGTTGTGATCACAGGCATGAGTCACTGCACCTGGCCTGCCATCAGCTTTTTGCCTACTTTACTTCTGGAAACCCCCATGAGGTATCAGGAAGAACGCACAACATCTAAACAAAACAGACAGTTAAAATCCAGAAGCTTTTCATTTCAAAATCAATATGGCTTCCATTTTAGGCAAGCCAGGATGGGGCTCCCAGGAGGCAACAAGGAAAAATACAAACATACGCAAGGGCACTTCTGGGGGAAGTGTTTATTATACTTTTTGAAAAGTGAGGTCCCTGCTTCCGGGGGAAGTTGGACTCACCCAGGGAGACCAGGTTCCTGTAGTTCTCCAACATCACGTCCCTGTATAACGTCCTCTGAGCAGGGTCCAGGCATCTCCACTCCTCCTGAGAGAATTCTATGGTCACGTCCCTGAATGTCAATATATCCTGAAATCAAAACACATTTTAACCACATGGTTATGGGAGGAGTTCTGATCTTTACAGAAAATGACAAGAGGACAGAGGTGAAAGCACGGATTTTTTTTTTTTTTTTGAGACTGAGTTTCGCTCTTGTTACCCAGGCTGGAGTGCAATGGCGCGATCTCGGCTCACCGCAACCTCCACCTCCTGGGTTCCAGCAATTTTCCTGCCTCAGCTTCCTGCGTAGCTGGGATTACAGGCACACGCCACCATGCCCAGCTAAGTTTTTGCATTTTTAGTAGAGTCGGGGTTTCACCATGTTGACCAGGATGGTCTAGATCTCTTGACCTCGTGATGCACCCGCCTCGGCCTCCCAAAGTGCTGAGATTACAGGCTTGAGCCACTGCACTCGGCTGAAAGTACAGATTTAATTGTAGGGAATGTTCTGACAAATGGAGAAAGGGATTTTTCACCACATTATGTCTTCCCAGTTGTGTTTATTACACTTTATGAAGAGGTCATGATGCCGTGTCGTTATAGATTTCTTGTGTTTGTGGATAATACAAGAAATACACACAGCAGCTATTAAATGTGTTCAAAGAGAAAAAAAGAAATACACAAACCAAAAAATGCAGCGTTCTCACTAAAGAAATGTTTGAAAATGTTACTGACACACCAAGTAACATTTTGTCTCTACATGAGACAGAACATGAATGATGTTTTCAGACATGACAACATCTGCAGTGAAAAATCGAAACTAAGATTCAATTGGGCGTGATGGCCATGGCTGTAATCCCAGCACTTCGGGAGGCCGCGGTGGGCGGATCACCTGAGCTCAGCAGTATAAGGCCAGTGTGGAGAACATGGTGAAACCCTGTCCCTACTAAAAATATAAAAATTGGCCAGTCACAGGGGCTCATGTCTGTAATCCTAGCACTTTGGGAGGCCAAAGTGGACAGATCACGAGGTCAGAGGTTTCAGACCAGGCTGACCAACATGGTGAAAAAGAGGAGAACGGGAATATTGCTTTATTCTAAAAATGGGTATTAATAATGGCCGAACAATATTTTGGGTATCTAAGGTGGAAAATGTATGTTTTGTGTATTCAAAGTGGAGAGCTCTATAAATATTTATTGAGTTGACTTGTTCCGGATCTGAGTTCAAGTCCTGGATATCCTTATTAATTTTCTGTCTCTTTGAGTCTAAATCTCTTTATGAGTCTTATGTATCTGGGTGTTAGGATCATTAGCTCTTATTGTTGCACTAATCTTTTTACCACTATAACTTTGTGGCTTTGAAATCTATTTTATCAGATGCGAGAATTGCGACTCCTGCTTTTTATTTATTTATTTATTTTTGCTAGCCATTTGGTTGGTAAATCTTTCTCCATCCCTTTGTTTTGAGTCTTTGTGTATCTTTGGATTAAAAAAAAGAATGTTTTAATGGATCTCCTGCTATTATTTAGGTTGGTTTCACATACTTAAACTAATGGAATAAAACACCTTGTATCATTCATGTCTGTGTATGAACTTCCCATTTCTAATCAGTGAGATGTTTGGAATCATAAACACAGAAACTCTCTCAATTTCCTCAACATGTAGCACAAAATCAGGCAGAAAAGACTTCCCCTCATTGGTCTCCTTTCCTAGAATTTCCCACGTACTTTGTGCACATTAATATGTAATGTCCACGGGCAGCTGCTCTACTCCTGGTCTACAGAGAGCTGACGGCATCAGATGTGGCCCTGAACGATCCCTGCTGCCCAGCAGCCCTGACACCACAGGGCCCACACCCCGTCTCCATCCATGTCTGGGGTGAGCCCTTCCTAGGACCATGCCCAGTGCAGCCTCTTCCCACGCTCCTGTCACTGGGTCACCAGAGATGGAATCTAGTTGACATGACAGGGACTGAGGGAAGGCATGGGTGAGTGCCAGCAAACCTGGCAGGCGGGACGCTTCAGACTCAGAGAAGATTCCCAACTCCAAGGCCCACCTGAAAGGAAGGAGACAGCACAATCCACCGAGAAGATCATCTCACCTGAGGAAGAGCCATCCCTGACTCCTTTGCTTTCCTCTTCCTCTTCCGGGGTTCTTCCTCACGTATCAAGAGTCTTTAGAAGTCAGTCCTGAATGTTATAAATATGTTGTTTATTGCTCAGAATCAACACACCCCCTCTCTGTGTATGTACCCCAACACATACAAAAAAGACCTCACCCTGAGGAAATACAGTCCCCTTTGCTGCCCACTACATCAGGATAATAAACTCCTACAGGAAAACTAAGTGAAGTTTTGATCCCTTTCTTGAGAATCTGCTCCCCTTCTGGAGAAGCCCCCACACACATGCTGCAGCGGTGAGGAGCTGGGCTGGAATGAGCTCCCCTTCAGGGCACAGACCTCAGCAAACCCCATGCAGATGCTGGGTGCAGTGGCACCTGTAATCCCAGCACTCTAAGAGGCCAAGGCAGGTGGATTGCTTGAGGTCAGGAGTTCGAGACCAGCCTGGGCAACATGGTGAAACCCCATCTCTACAAACAACAGAAAAACTTAGGCATGGTGGTACACGTCTGTGTGTCTGTGGTCTCAGCTACACAGGAGGCTGAGGTGGGAGGATCACTTGAGCCTAAAGGGCAAAGAGTGCAATGAGCCAAGATTGGACAAGTGCACTCCAGCCTGGGTGATAAGACTGAGACTCTATCTTTAAAAAATAAATAAATAAAGGCCAAGTAGGATGGCTCATGCCTGTAATCCCAGCACTTTGGGAGGCCAAGGCGGGTGGACCACGAGGTCAGAACTTTGAGGCCAGCCTGGCCCAGAGGTCAGCCTAGTCAATATGGGGAAAACCCATCCCTACCAAAAATACAAAAAATAGTTGGGTGCGGTGGCGGATGCCTGTAACCCCAGCAGTTTGGGAGGCCGATGCGGGCAAATCACGAGGTCAAGAGATCGAGACCAGCCTGGTCAACATGGTAAAACCCCGTCTCTACTAAAAATATAAAAAAAATTAGCTGGGCATGGTGGCACATGCCTGTAATCGCAGCTACTCAGGAGGCTGAGGCAGGAGAATTTCCTGAACCCAGGAAGTGGAGTTTCCAGTGAGCCGAGATCACAACATTGCACTCCAGCCTGTATAAACAAGAGCGAAACTCCGTCTCAAAAAAAAAGAAAAATTTGGAGTCAGAGACATATTGACTCACTAATGTAGCTTCAAATGCATTACAAAATCAGACACTAAATAGCTCCTCTAACGTGTCTCCTTTTCCCCTCCAGACACCGGGGCACATTAATGTATGACTGTCACATGGAGTTTCTCCGATCTGGTCCACAAAGAGCTTCATGTGCATCCAGATGTGGCCCCTGAACATTCCCTGCCGCCCAACACCACAGACAGCACGAGGCCCAC
>JAPYYA010001882.1:0-14643 GCA_028533165.1 Leontopithecus rosalia | reverse complement strand
TTAAACGTGTCCCAGAGATTCTGGTATGTTGTATCTTCATTCTCATTGGTTTTGAAGAACTTCTTTATTTCTGCCTTCATTTCATTGTTTATCCAGTCAACATTCAAGAGCCAGTTGTTCAGTTTCCATGAAGCTGTGCGGTTCTGAGTTCCTTTCTGAATTCTGAGTTCTAACTTGATTGCGCTATGGTCTGAGAGACTGTTTGTTATGATGTCAGTTGTTTTGCATTCACTGAGGTGTGATTTACTTCCAATTATGTTGTCAATTTTAGAGTAGGTGTGATGTGGTGCTGAGAAGAATGTATATTCTGTGGATTTGGGGTGGAGGCTTCCCTTTGTGGGTTACCCGACCTTTCTCTCTGGCTGCCCTTAGCATTTTCTCCTTCATTTCAACCCTGGTGAATATGACGATTATGTGCCTTGGGGTTGCTCTTCTTAGAGAATATCTTTGTGGTGTTCTCTCTATTTCCTGGACTTGAATATTGGCCTGCCTTGCTAGGTTGGGGAAATTTTCCTGGATAATTTTCTGAAGAGTATTTTCCAGCTTGGATTCATTCTCTCCGTCACATTCAGGTACACCTATCAAATGTAGATTATGTCTTTTCACATAGTCCCACATTTCTTGGAGACTTTGTTCATTCCTTTTTGCGCTTTTTTTCTCTAATCTTGACTTCCCATTTTATTTCATTGAGTTGACCTTCGACTTCTGATATCCTTTCTTCTGCTTGGTCAATTCGGCTATTGAAACTTGTGTATGCTTCATGAAGTTCTTGTGTTGTGTTTTTCAGCTCCTTCAATTCACTCATATTTCTCTTTAAGTTGTCCATTATTGTTACCATTTCATCAAATCTTTTTTAATGTTCTTAGTTTCTTTGTATTGAGTTAGGACATGTTCTTTTAGCTCATTGAAGTTTTTCATTACCCACCTTCTGAAGTCTGATTCTGCCATTTCATCACACTCATTCTCTATCCAGCTTTGTTCCCTTGCTGGTGAGGAGGAGTGGTCCCTTGTAGGAGGCAAGGTGTTCTGGTTTCAGGTGTTTTCCTCCTTTTTGCACTGGTTTCTTCCCATCTTTGTGGATTTATCCACCTGTCGTCTGAGTAGTTGCTGATTTTCCAGTTGGGTCTCTGAGTGGATGACCAGATTGTTGATGATGAAGTATTTCTGTTTCTTAGTTTTCCTTCTAACAGTCTTGCCCCTCTGCCGTAGGACTGCTGAGGTCCACTCTAGGCCCTGCTTGCCTGGGGAACTCCTGTAGCAGCTGTGGAACTGTGAGGGTTTCTACCAGTTTCTTCTGCTGCTATCTTTGTCCCTGAATGATGCCCACCAAATGTCAGTCTGATCAGTCCTTTGTGAGGTGACTCTTTGGATATACGGGGTCAGGGAGCTGCTTGAGGAGACTGTCTATACTTTATACTTGAGGAGACAGTCTGTACTTTATAGGAGCTCAAGTGCTGAGCTGTGAGCTCCGTTGTTCATTAAGGGCTGCTAGGCAGGTACATTTACGTCTGCTGCAGCAGAACTCATAAAGCCCCTTTATTTCCTCAGGTGCTCTGTCTTGCAGAGGTAGGGCTTTATTTATGAGTATCTGTTGCAGTGTCCTGCCCAGCAAGGAGGCAGTCTAACCACTGCCTGCCTGTAGTGGCTATGCTGAGCTGCCGTGGGCTCCGCCCTGTTGCCATGGGCTCTGCCCTGCTGCCATGGGCTCTGCCCTGCTACCATATTTCCCTGTAGTCCTGTTTATACAGGTGTGGTTAGAGCTGCCATGGTGATGGTGGCCCGCCTCTTTAGTGGCAGGCTCTCTCTGTCATGGCGGGTTGCCTCGGCGATGGCAGGGTGTGTCAGCAATGGCCAAGTACCTCCATAGGGTTCGAGTGCCTCAGTAATGGCAGACGCCCCTCCCCCTCTGAGCTGCACTGTCCTGCATTCAGCTGTGCTTTCCATGAAACTCTCAACCCCAAGCATTTCCAATTGCTGTTTTGTTTTTTTTTTTGTGAGGGTGGGACCTGCCGAGCCCGATCACCTGGCTCCCTGCCTCAGAGCCCTTTTTTTTTTTTTAAGTTGAATGGTTGACTCTCTCCCAGGTGTTCTAGTCACCTGCAGAAAGGGTGCTGGGATCTGTGTGATTTCCCGTGCAGTGACCCAGTGTGCCGGTTGAACAATGTTGCTTCCCGGGAATCTCCTAGCCTGGCTTTCTGTTTAAGTCCCATTTAATCATATGAATGTGCTAATATGCCTTCCAAAATCTCCAATTGCTGGTTTAACAGGGCAACCAAACCAGTGTATTTTGTACAGAGTGCCGCTGCATTGCGCCCCAGCCCAAACAGCCGCACCGGCCCAAACAGCTGTGCCGGCGGCCCATGGGGCTCCTACACCTGGGAATCTCCTGGTCAGTGGGCAGTAAAGATCCATCTGGAAATGCGGTGTCCATTCACTCTCTGCGGTTCCACTGGGAGCTGCAATCCTGAGTTGGTCCTACAGCACCATCTTCCCAAGTCTTCCTGAAGATTTTTTTCTATAAAAATATTAAAAACACATTTCTCTCTTTAATGGACCATTGCTTTTTTGTTCTCTATATTTCTATTACAGATTCTGTGGTTGTAACTCTATTCTTTTCAATTTTTTTTAGTATATTTTAAATTCTGGGGTATATGTGCAGAACGTGTAGGTTTGTTATGTAGGTATACACGTGCCATGGTGGTTTATTGCAGCCATCAGCCTGTCATCCACATTATTTCTCCTAGTGTTATCCCTCCCCTAGCCTTTCCCTCCCCAATAGGTCCCAGTGTGTGATGTTCCCCTCTCTGTGACCATATGTTCTAATTGTTCAGCTCCCACTTATGATTGAGAACATGCAGTGTTTGGTTTCCATTCCTTTGTTAATTTGCTGAGAATGATGGTTTCCAGATTCATCCATGTCCCTGCAAAGAACATAAACTCATACTTTTTTATGGCTACATAGTATTCCATGATGTATATATGCCATGTATTCTTTATCCAGTCTATCATTGATGGGCATTTGGGTTGGTTCCATGTCTTTGTTATTATGAACAGTGCCACAATAAACATATATATGCATGCATCTTTATAGTAGGTGAATTGTAATCCTTTGGGTATATACCCAATAATAGGATTTCTGGGTCAAATGGTATTTCTGGTTCTAGATCCTTGAGGAATTACCACACTGTCTTCCACAATGGTCGAACTAATTTACATTCCCACCAACAATGTAAAAGCATTCCTATTTCTCCACATCCTCTCCAGAATCTTTTGTTTCCTGACTTTTTAATGATTGCCATTCTAATTAGCCTGAGATGGTATCTCATTGTGGTTTTGATTTGCATTTCTCTAATGACTAGTGATAATGAGCTTTTTTTTCATATATTTGTTGGCTACATTAAAGTCTACTTTTATGAAGTGTCTGTTTATATCCTTTGCTTTCTTTTTGATGGGATATTTTTTTCTTTTAAATTTGTTTAAGTTCTTCATAGATTCTGGATATTTGCCCTTTGTCAGATGGATAGATTGCAAAAATTTTCTCCCATTCAGTAGGTTGCCTATTTCCTCTGATAATAGTTTCTCTTCCTGTGTAGAAGCTCTTTCATTTAATTAGATCCCATTCGTCAATTTTGGCTTTTGATGTCATTGCTTTTGGTGTTTTAGTCATGAAGTCTTTGCCCTGGCCTATGTCTGAATGGTATTGCCTAGGTTTTCTTCTAGGGTTTTTATGGTTTTAGGTCTTACATTTAAGTCTTTGATCCATCTTTAGTTAATTTTTGTGTAAGGTGTAAGAAAGGGTCAAGTTTCAGTTTTCTGCATATGGCTAGGTAGTTTTCCCAATACCACGTTTTAAATAGGGAATTCTTTCTCCCCATTTGTTTTTGTCAGTCAGGTTTGTTAAAGATCAGATGGTTGCAGATGTGTGGCATTATTTCTGAGGCCTCTGTTCTGTTTCATTGGTCTATATATCTGTTTTGGTACCAGTACCATGCTGTTTTGGTTACTGTTGCCTTGTAGTATAGTTTGTATTCTTTTCTATTTTTTACTCTCTTTGATACACAGATGAGAGATTTTAAAAGCATTCTCATTTGCTGAATATAAAAACTGAAGTCTCACTGAAATCTTTATTAGAGTAAACTATGCCTATCACACATCATTACTTTCTACATTGTTTGTGACTACTGGGCTTGATTTTAACAAAAAGTTCATCAAAAACCAAAAGCAAAATTCCACCTTTGTGAAATAATCTATTAAACAAAACCAAACCCATGGGATTTGGGGAGGGAAAAAGGAAAAAACAAAGAAACAGTTTACCTATTTTTAGCATGCTAAATTAAGCATCAATACCAACTCTCAGGAGATTCTGAACTGTGGTATTAGCAAAGACTTAATCAAAATATGAAGGCAATTTGAGCCAAACTTTCCATATGCCTCATAGTCGTTAATTAATTAATTACCAATTGTAAAATTAGTGAATACACATATAAAACATGTGTGTTTGTATATATGTCTATGTACATGTATACAGATATATGTGTGTGGTTGGGACAAATATAAGCACATGCATGTGCACACACACACACACATACACATACACACAATAAAATCATATTAAGGTGAGTCTAAAAAATGCATATACATTTTCAGATGCTAAATGTGGGGTGTGTACCCAGTGGCAACAAAATAAATATGATCTGTTATGAGATTTACAGTGGTCCAGGATTTATAAACCTGTTTAAATATTATGTCTATTTTGAATAAATTACCTCACAGAACCTATAACTATTTAAAATTATGCCACAAATGCATTATCCAACATATCAAACAAGTTTATATGCATTATCAATGAAATTGAACAGCAGTGACTAATAGTTAACAGAATTAATCTTGGGTAGGAATGTCACATCCTAGCTGTTACAAGTTATATAACTCTGTTGACTGCTGTCTTCATCTGAGTCCTTTTTAGAAACAAGACTTCGCAAAATGAGGGTGTATAAAAATAAATATAATTATTTGATTTCTGATCTATATTAAAAATAAGAATGATTATTTTGTTTTTTATAAGTAAAACTTTTGGGTATTTTTGCACATTTATTTCTTTCATCAATTTCATCTAAATGTCCAATTTACATTTATCCATCAAACAACCACAGCATGAGTGACTTTATAAGAAATAATCTTTGACCCAGTCCCTTATGTCATCCTAGCCCATGTCAGTGATTTGAATACATGATGTGGGGTGACAAGAAATAAGTGAAAACTCTGAAACTCCAAGACAAAACATCCTATTCACTCTATAGATTACCTTCCTTTTGTCATAATTGCCTTGACAACATTTGGGGAAGACATACAAAATAGGACAATTCAATATTAGTATAAATATTCTCAGCTGCTACAGCATCTGTTGTAGACACTGGTTAGAATCAGCAATCAGCACTATTCGTTTTGGGAAAAGATCAAAAAACAGTCTTTGTTGTCTTGCTTTGGTTCTATATTAAAAGTGAAGTATTTTACTCAGCAATTTTTCTTTTAGTTCTGACATTATGGGACTCATGATGGGTGATGGACAGGTGGATGATTGAGTTGTTTCTGAGATAAGCACTGCTTGGTGGAAGAGTTACGGAGCACAGCAGCCAATAAAACCATCTACAACAACTAATGGATAGTGATGACAGAGCTATAAGCACAGCAGGGAATATTTTTAGCTCCCTTTCCTTTCTTGGGGTGTAGTTTCCTCTGCATTAGCAAGGAGTGGGTCAACACCGGCAATATAATGTATTTTATATTTCGAATGCAAGATCACCCTACATGAGAGAAAAATGCTGTATCAGATTCCACCTTCAGGTTTTTGGAGCCCTTGTGACTGCGTAACCATCTAATGAAATACATGAGGCTAGACATCATAGGAAGAAAATAAGCCAAATTATGATAAATTCTTAGCATCTGATAATACCAACTTGTTTACATATTGGGAGAAAGTTTGGCAAAATGATATAATCAAAACAACAGACAGAACCTCAGATCTTCCTCAATTCCATCCACAGAAAAACTGTTGAATGAAAAGCTTTCATTTCTAACTGCTTATTTCAGTTTCATTTCTACTCTTATATTTCAAATTATTCTTGAAGAGAGGTGGAGAAAAATAATGGGGGTAAAAAGAAGGCCTGGCTTGAATGTAAGCTGGTAGTACTCTTGATCAAAATTGGGAAACTTAAAGAGCAGAGAAGCCTCGTTTTATGAGAAACTAAAAATTTTCCCAGAAATAATTCAGATATAAAGACACTAACCAACTCTTATTCTTTGGAGGGCCAGAGCAAAGAGAACCACTCATTAAAACTGTCCCACTGATCAGCAGCTAAGTGGAATGTCTGATAAATTAAAACCAAATAGTCTGCTTTACTAAGATCTTGACAAGACACAGGCAGACAAGAGTGGGACATAAGAGTTCCCTGGATTAGTTTTATTTGTTGCTTCTTCAAATATATTTAAAATATTTTTCCATTCAGTGCTATTTAATGGGAACAAGGAGAAGTCGATTTTCTTCTTTATGTTGTTTAATAAACATGTTCACTTGTTATTTCTTTTCATTGTCTGAATCAGACCTAGTCTTTTGAAAATGGTTTGCAAACCATCCCTTTCTCGATAGTACTTGTTTTCTTAGCACTGTTGCAATTTTCCAAAACTTCTTGGGAGCCATGTTAAACCACTTACAATGTACATAATAAAAAATGAAATTATTCTTAGTATACAGCACCATATCATGTATTATTGCTT
Organism: Leontopithecus rosalia; assembly: GCA_028533165.1. NCBI lineage: Eukaryota > Metazoa > Chordata > Mammalia > Primates > Cebidae > Leontopithecus > Leontopithecus rosalia. Next base: position 7,869 of record JAPYYA010001882.1, on the reverse strand, counting down.
TCAGGTTTTCAGTTAACTGTGACCGCTAGCTTTCAACCAAGGTGCGTGACCTTGTAAAATCAATAGAAATAGATCTGCATTATCAAGGAGTTGTTGTATCATAGTTCTATTGGTTTAATTTTAGCCTAGGGCCCAGTCCATTTCACAGGGAGTAAACATCATCATTGATACCAGTCATGTTTTGTTTCTACTACATATGGCTGGCAGAGCTAGGCCCTAGCTGATACACTGTTTTCTCAAAGGCTTCACAAGGACAAAAGTAGCACTGATTGGTACCTTCAAGTTTAGACCAGCTGTTTAAGAGGAGACACTAATTAGTCCTCAAATTTGCCTCAGAGAACTACAGAAAAGTATTAGGAAAACTGCTATTCCATGTTTATGAGTTTCTTCCTCCAACCTGTCTCTCCATCCTTTGGTTTCTCCTTTCCACAGAAAAGGGATTGATTGATTGATTGGTTGCATGAGTGAGCTGAGAAGGATCTGTCACCCAGTTACGGATGTTGCTCAGTTGATCAGTGAGACTCATGCCCTGGGACCTCATTCTTTGCCCCTACTATTAGTGCTCTGTGGGTATGAGGCTGTGATTATTCCCTTGCAGCCTATCTGTATAAACAAACTGCATACTCTATTCATAAAAAAAACTTGTCCCAAATCAGAACTCAGGCAATGGCTACTAGAAATTCCATGTACAGTCAAAATTCAAGCTGTGTTTGCCAATCCACATCCATCAACAATAAAGATGATATTTCCATGTATATTTATCGAGCTTCTGTCTATTTTTTAATGAGCTCTAAGCTTGAGGGAAAAGGAGGATTGTATACTATCTTGGTCCCATTTCAACTCTCAATTCACAGGTCCACCACCTTTAAACCTCCAGAGCATTGTTACCAGAGAAGTTACTGGAACTGGCAGGTTCCCAGGACCCCACAGAGGGAGGGCAAAGCAGAAGAAAAAGTCAGAAATTGTGAATGGCATTTGGCAGTTGACTGAGAATACTTATGAGAATGTGAGAGATAGTCTTTGGAAACTCACAGAAAAACTCAGAGGGAATATTTCAGGAAAAACTCAGAGGTGAACTTGCAAGCTGTGGATCAAAATACTTCAGGTTATTCTATATAAAGTCTCAGCCTAGGGAAACCTGAGAAGTTTAGGTTACCTGTGCATAGATATTACACTTATAAAGAACTTATTTGTGCAAAGCCTTTAGGAGGGGTTTATATCATTTAATTATAAGACCATATCCATGAAGTAAACAGTATAATCATAATTTCTCTATTTTACATGTAGAAAACTGAGGCATAGAAGGCTAAGAATTATGCCCATGTTATACAGCTGGCAAAAAAAGTGGGGAAGGATTAAAAAGATATATATTCCCTAATTTCTAGATTGCTTAAGTCTAGAATCATTTAGAATTCCTTAAGCTGACAAATTCCCCTTTACAGAAATATTTATAAAGAATTTTGCATATGGAATTATTTAGATATAACTGGATTCAAAACATAGAAATCCTTTAGGGTTTAATAATCATGATAGGTAGACTCCTAAGATGGCTTCCAATGCTCCCTGCCACCTGGTAGTCACACTCTTTAGTAATCCCCTTCCTTTGAGTTTTGGCAGGATCTGTGACTTCCTTCTAGCCCAGAAAATTCAGCAAAGGTGATGGATGTTACTTCCATTATTACATCACATGAGATTGAGGTTTCCATATTGCAGTAGACTTGTATGATTGGCTCTCTCTCTTGTTGGCTTTGAGGAAACAAACTGCCATATAAAACGGGACATGTTAAGAGACTAAAGGAAACCCCCAGCTAACAGCCAGCAAAGAACTGAATTCTGCCAACAACCTTGTAAGCCTACAAGAGGATCCTGCCTCAGTCAAACCCTGGCTGTCACTCCATTCCCATCAAGGTAGACACTTTAGGGTAGCCTATGCCCTGATTCCTAACCACAGAAACAATTAGTTAATAAATGTGTGGTTTTCTTAAGCCACTAATTTTGTGATAATTTGTTGTGCAGCACTAGATAACTAAAACAGTAATTGATCCATTTTCTTTTCAATAAAACAACAGGAATTATCTTATAGGTAAAAGCTACTAGCACGCCTAACGATTATATTCACTCTTGTCGTACTATTTCATATCCTGCCTTAACTTGTACTGGAACATATAATAAGCACTTGTGATTTGTACAGCAGACACTGTCTTTTTACAGTATTCTCCATTATTTCCCTGGCAGAATTCAATGTTCAGTTGTCTACAGACAGGCACTGCAAGGCCAGAATCATTTATTGTAGAGCATTTAAGAATATTTCTGTATTAACAAGTCCTTGTGACATAAAGACTAATCGAAAGCATAATTCAGTCTCAAGGTACCCTATGGAACATTTATCCCAATCGTTTTACCAAGACTTGGAAACAGGTGATCAACATTCCCTCTGATGATGTATGCATACCAGGACTATTATATCAGAAGGGAAAGAAAGAAAAGAAAATTATACGTATATATTTTGAACTCCTTGCAGTTTTTCATTTAGAAGGTCTCTTTTATAAATATGTGTTTTTATTCATCTTTTTCCTCAAGCAAGTATTGAAAATGAGAAATTGGTTTAATCATTTTCTGAGAAATCAGCTAAATTCTAATGTTGTTTGATCACATCCAGTAGCAAAAATGTCAAGTATATTTCCATTTAGAGTGCTTGCTTAAATAGCCGTGCAAATAGAAAACATCCCAAAATCAGCATATATCATGAGAGACTTTTAAATTTTTTTCCAGCACACACTTGCATTAATCCACTCTCTTACTCTTGAAAATAATGCATTTTTCCAGCACATCATTCCTTAAATGAGGGTGATACATCACCACTGGAGATTCACCAGTGAGGCACATTAATAAAAGCAGACAGCTTCAGTTGTGTTTTCTGGGGAGAAGGTTTTGTTCTCATGAGTACAATGTTTGGTTGCTTATGCCAAAAATGAAACCCAGATGTTTCAACAACTTCTATTTTCCGTGCTAGGACACTTCCCTGGATAATAATCTATGGGAAATCTCATTTCATTCTTCACTAAGGAGCTGCTCATTTCAAAATATTTTATTTGATATAGAGGATTAGGATTTGTCTCCTCTCTTGTGAAAACCAAGGAATTAAAAAATGCTGTCACAACTAGACATCTTATTCTTTGATATGTCAGGACTCTAAAGTGAGGAAAATACACACACACACACACACACACACACACACACACGCTCTTTCAAACATCTATTTTAATAGTAACCAGTAAGGCTAAAACATCTAGAATTTAGAACAATTGCCAATTTTTATTAAATGCTATTTAAATCTTAAGTATTTTTGGATTATTTGCTTCCCAAAAATGGGTAATAATGGGGTAAACAGGAGAAATGAATACTTGAAATTTGATACTTAATTAGATTAAGAATTAGCTAAGTGATATTTTATTGAATAATTTTATATGGCATTTTTTCTCTTATTCAAACCCATTTTTTCATTTCAAATTGTGTTAAGTACATCACATATGTAGGTGATGTTCTGTGGAATCTCTAAATCCTCTTAAATCCTAATATTTTAGAATCTGGGCTATCCATATGGTAGAGTGAACTCTCCAGCATAAAAATGTTTTAACTTGAATGAAAAGTTTTTATTTTCTCACATTCATTTGAACAATTCCACACTTAAAGTATGTATAATGATTAAAATCACATCTATATTGCAGTGTTGAATCAGATATTTAATCACCTCAAAAATACCAAAAATAAAAAATTATAAATATGTAAGTCAAATAATCAGTGTTCAATCACATTATATAGTTATAAAATTTAGAAAAATATGAAAATAAGAATATATAGAATCTCCCTATAGCAGATTAAATTTTTACATTATTTTTGATGAATAGATTTGATGGAATTCAATCAGCTAAAGACATCTGAGAACATATGGGTTGATGAATCATAGCAACATGAGAGATCCATAGGGAACACAGATCCATGCATTATTTGAAATATATGTTATTAAACATTCTTAGTAGAAACTGCACTGAGAATCCAGTTGCATGTAATTGCCAAAGAAAGGGTTTAAAATAGAAGAGAATTACTGTAAGACCCAGATTTAAGATCAGGAAAAGTCATGGCTTTGTATAAAGAAAACCTAGCCCAAAGAAGAAACTGTAAATTCAAATTAATTGAAGAGATAAGCACAACGAAAAACACTAAAGGAACAAATTGGAATTTTTAGAGGAAAATACAAAGTATGAAAAAGAAACATGGTATGAAACAAAGAGAGAGGCTGGGAACACATAAATTGCATGCTATATATTACAATTTCCTGAAGTTAATTGTGAATTTCATTGTTTCAGAGCAACAGAGTTCAAATTAGTAATACTAATTGTTAAAGGTTGTCCACAAAAGTTCACTAACTAGAGTTAATATAGAGATACTCAGAAGTGAGTATTATTTCATAAAAAAAAATAAAAACAACCTGGGCAAGCTACAAAATTACAGCCTAAATGAAGAAATGGGGGAGAGCCAAGATGACCAACTAGAAGCAGCAACAATCAGAGGCTCCCATTGAAAAGATCCAAAACAGCATGCGAATCCTGCACCAGCCAGTGAGGTATCCAGATTCTGTCCTTAGAACTGACTAGATGGCTGGCATGACCCTTGAAGAGTAAGAAAGAGCAGTATGGTGCAGCAGCCCACCTGAGAGCCGCACAGGGCAGCAGAGCCCCCACCTCCATTCGAGGGAGGCAGTGAGTTTGCTTCACAGCCTGAGAAACCATGCTTTTTCCACAGAAGTGTGCTATCCATGGATCGGAAGATCCCACTTGGGAGCCCACACCACTGGGGCCTTGGGTCCCAACCATAGAACCATGCAGATTCTCAACAACTACTTGGCTAGAATCAGCCTAAGCCTGCAGAGTTCCTAGGGAAAGGGCATGGGGTAGGTGTTGCCATCACCAATGCTATGGCTGCCTGCGGTCTAAGCCATCTGAGCTTCATGGGGGAAGGATGGCAGTCATCACTGTGGCTGCAGGGCCTCCCTGTAGGAACTCCAACTCCAGCCAGGGGCTCAGGGACAGAACTCTGATCTCCCTGGGACTGAGCCCCTAAGAGGAGTGGTGGCTGTAGTCTCCACAGACCAGTAGACTTAGTCTTTTCTCTTGCTTCTCTAAGGAATCCGGGCAGCCCAGATGAGTGGGCTTTCCCCCAGTGCAGCACACCACTTCTACCAAGGGATAGCCAAACTGCTTCATTAAATGGATTCTGCTTCCTGTGCCACCCAATCGGGTGAGACCCCCTTAACAGGTTGTCAGACATCTTATACAGGAGCATTTTTACTGTCATCAGGTTGGTGCCCCTTGAGCCCAGAGATCCCAGAAGAAGGAGTAGGCACATGTTTTTGCTATTCTTCAGCCTTCTTGAGTGACATCTCTGGGTGCAGGAGCAAACCAGATGAACAGGGCCTGAAGTGAAACCCCAGCAAACCTCAGCAGTCCTACAGAAGAAGAACTTGACTACTGAAAGAAAAACAAACAGGAAGCAACAATGGCATCAACAAAAGTCCCCACAAAAACTTCATCCAAGAGTTTGCAGCCTCAAAGGTCAAAACTAGACAAACTCATGAAGATTAATAAGAATGAATGAAAAAAAAATGCTGAAAACCCATATGGTCAGAGTGCCTCTTCTCCTCCAAATGATCACGGCACCTCTCCAGCAAGAGTACGGAACTGGATGGAGTATGAGATAGATGAATTGACACATGTAAGCTTCAGAAGGTGGGTAACAACAAACTTCACTGAGGTAAAGGAGCACTTTCTACCCCAATAAAAAGAAGCTAAGAACCTTGATAAAAGGTTAGAGGAGCTGCTAAAGAGAATAATCAGTTAATAGAAAAACATAAATGACCTGATGGAGGTGAAAAACAGCAGAAGAACTTCATGAAGCATACACTAGTACTCAATAGCCAAATCAATCAAGTCAAAGAAAGAGTATCAGAGATGGAAGACTGTCTTGCTGAAAGAAATCAGACAGAAAATATTAGAGAAAAAAGAATAAAAAGGGACAAATAAAACCCCTGAATATTATGGGACTATGTAAAAAGACTGAACTTACAACTGACTGAGTACCTGAGACAGGGAGAATGGAATCAAGTTGGATAACACAGTTCAGGATATTATCCGGGAGAACTTCTTCAACCTAGCAAGACAGGCCAACATTCAAATTCAGAAAATACAGAGAACCCCACTCAGATACTCCAATGAGAAGGTCAACCCCAAGACACATAATCATCAGATTATCCAAGATTGAAATGAAGGAAAAAATGTTAAGGGCAGGAAGAAAGAAAGGCCAGTTCACCTACAAAGACTAATAGCAGATCTCCTAGAAGAAACCCTACAAGCCAGAAGAGAGTGGTGGGGGGTGCAATATTCAGCATTCTTAAATAAAGGCATTTTCAATGCATTATTTCATACCCACACAAACTAAGCTTCATAAGTGAAGGATAAATAAAATCCTGTCCAGACAATCAAATGCTGAGGGAATTCATCACCACCAGGCCTGCCTTGCAAAAGCTCCTGAAAGAACCACTAAATATGGAAAGGAAAAACTGGTACCAGCCACTGCAAAACAAACAAAAATATAAAGACCAATGACACTATGAAGAAGATATGTCAACTCCTGTGCAAAATAACCAGACAGCATCAGAATGACAGGATAAAATTCACACATAAAAATATTAACCTTAAATTTAAATGGGCTAAATGCCCCAATTAAAAGACACAGACTGGCAAATTGGATAGAGTCAAGAACCACTGTTGTGCTGTATTCCAGAGACCCATCTCACATCCAAAGGGACATATAGGCTCAAAATAAAGGGATGGAGGAAGATCTACCAAGCAAATGGAAATCAAAAAAAAAAGGCAGCGGTTGCAATCCTAGTTTCTGACAAAACAGACTTTAAACAAACAAAAATAAAAAGAGACAATGAAGGGCCTTACATAATGATAAAGAGATCAATTCAATAAGAAAAGCTAATTATCCTAATATATAGGCACCAAATACAGGAGCATCCAGATTTATAAAACAAGTTCTTAGAGACTTACAAAGAGACACCCAAAAATGATGGAATATACATTCTTCTCAGTGCCACATGGCACTTACTCCAAAATTGATCATATATTTAGAAGTAAAACACTCCTCAGCAAATGCAAAAGAATTGAAATCGAAACAAACAGTCTCTCAGACCATAGTGCCATCAAATTAGAGCTCAGGATTAAGAAACTCACTCAAAACCACACAACTACATGGAAATTGAACAAACTGTTCCTTGGTAAATAAAATTAAGGCAGAAATCAAGAAGCTCTTTGAAGCCAATAAGAACAAAGAGACAACATACCATACTCTCTGGAACACAACTAAAGCCATATTAAGAGGGAAATTTATAGCACAAAATGCCCATATTGGAAAGCTAGAAAGATCTCAAATTGACACCCTAATATCACAATTAAAAGAACTAGAGAAGCAGGAGCAAACAAATCCAAAAGCTAGCAGAAGATAAGAAATAACTAAGATGGGCCGGGCGCGGTGGCTCAAGCCTGTAATCCCAGCACTTTGGGAGGCCGAGGCGGGTGGATCACGAGGTCAAGAGATCGAGACCATCCTGGTCAACATGGTGAAACCCCGTCTCTACTAAAAATACAAAAAATTAGCTGGGCACGGTAGTGTGTGCCTGTAATCCCAGCTACTCGGGAGGCTGAGGCAGGAGAATTGCCTAAACCCAGGAGACGGAGGTTGCGGTGAGCCGAGATCGCGCCATTGCACTCCAGCCTGGGTAACAAGAGCGAAACTCCGTCTCAAAAA
>JAPYYA010001881.1:0-14644 GCA_028533165.1 Leontopithecus rosalia | reverse complement strand
ACTGTTTCTTTTGCCCTGCAGAAGCTGTGGAGTTTGATTAGGTCCCATTTGTCTATTTTGGCTTTTGTTGCCAGTGTTTTTGGTGTTTTGGTCATGAAGTCCTTGCCTACTCCTATGTCCCGGATGGTTTTGCCTAGATTTTCTGTTGTCTCCAGATTTTTTCCCCTTATTCTGTTACTACATGTTTTCAATCCTGAGGGCAGGTATGGTCTAGAATCGATCACTTGCAAAATTTCAAAACCGCCAGGCAGTGACGATGCTGTCCATTACCTCATAGCTCCAGTCAAGTCTGGGGCAGTGTGCCATGGTCAAGGACATTAATATTCATGCAAAAACTAAAAGATAGTGTTCACACGAAGTGGCATAATAGAAGCCATGAAGCTGATGACATGGTTCTTCTTTAGGTTGGAAACTATCAAAGCTTGATTTATTTGGGTCCAGTCTAATTTAAAGAGTCTCATGTTAGAGCAGAGGGGATGAGACCAAGTTGTATTTAAGAAGAAAATGGCCGTTTGCAGAGAGATTCTGGGGTTTAGGGATTTCTGACGGATGACCTGGGCCTTTCACCTCATGTCATTCACCAGGAGGCACCTTGGTCTCTGCTCTTTCTGGCAACCAAAATTTGCTTGTTGGGTGGGGTGTGTGTATGTAAACGGAAGGAGGGTAGAGTGGAGGAGAGAGAGGTTTGTTCCCGCTCCCTTATCCTTCCTGCATCCCAAGAAGGACCTTGGGCTCCAAATCCCACCAGGAAAACCCCATCCAGGCTCTGACAGTTAGAAATTCATTGGCTAGAATGAAAGAATTGTCAATTTCAAACAGGAAAAACCACTGGGAGATCAGGTACTTCCTGCAAACATTCCCACACAGTGACTCCTGGTATGGGGGAAAACGCCTGCCTTGTTGTGTTAATTTAGTGCTGACAGCTGTTAGATCTAAGGCCTTCAAGATTCTTGGCAAAAATTAAATGCATCTTCAGGAAACCCTCTGTGATGTATCAATAATGAACCATGGAGGGAATGAAGGTTAAATGAAGGTAAAATATCTCCACTGGGCCAGGGTGTTTTCGCCCTTCAGTCCCAGAGGTCCTAGTGCAGGAGACGTCCATACCCCACCTCTTTTTTGCTGTTGTTTGTTTGTTTGAGTCAGTCTCACTCTTGCCTAGGCTGGAGTGCAGGGGCTTGATCTTGGCCAACTACAACCTCCGCCTCCCGGGTTCTAGCTATTCTTCTGTCTCAACCTTCCGGGACTACAGGTGTGCACCACCACGCCCGACTAATTGTTGTATTTTTAGTAGAGACAGGATTTCTTGGTCCTGAACTCCTGACCTCAGGCAATCCACCCGCCCAGCCTCCCAAAGCATTGGGATTACCGGCATGAGCCACTGCGCCCGGCCACACCCTTAATTCTCTAATTAGTTCGAGACTGGGCCTGCCATCTCCTTATCCAACTTGCACTTCTACTGGGATTGCCAGGCTCAGTAAATAGAGCAAGCAGCCTTACAGGTGCTTATGCAGAAGCCCTCCAGGCATTCCTGCCTCCCTTCCCTGACTCCCCACCCGCCTTCACTTCCTAGTGCTAGGAAATCCACTTCCTGATCTCGTTTCTCTCCTCACTCCCCTCCCAAGTGCCTCCCCCAGCCTCCTTGATCCTGGGATTCTCCTTGTGGCCTCTTACTGTGCTCCCACCATCCACCTGTGCACTGGTAGAATCCAGCCCAGGCTTCTCAAACACACACCTGACCTTGCTTCAACGCTCCTGCTGCTCTCAGCGTGGCCTTAAAATCCCACAATCCTCTAGCCCACCTGTTTGTCCAGCTCTTCCTGCTGCCTGGCGACCGCGTTTTGCTGGGGCTTTGCTTTCTGCCAACTCCTGCCATTCTTAGGAGTAACCCTTCCCCAGTTTGGTGCACCAGGTAAGATCTGGAAGCTCCCTAGACTTTTCCTTTTATGGTACTTATGACACAGTTGTTGCCCAGTTAATTTTTTTTTTCTTGAGATGGAGTCTCGCTCTGTTGCCCAGGCTGGAGTGCAGTGGCGTGATCTCGGCTCACTGCACCCTTTGCCTCCCAGGGTGAAGCGATTCTCCTGCCTCAGCTTCCCGAGTAGCTGGGATTACAGGCGTGCACCACCATGCCTGGCTTATTTTTGTGTTTTTAGTAGAGATGGGGTTTCCCCGTGTTGGCCAGGCTCGTCTCTAACTCTTGACCTTGGGTGACCCACCTGCCTCGGCCTCTCCAAGTGCTGGGATTACAGGTGTGAGCCACTGCCCCAGTCCACAGTTAATTATTTATTACCTGCTCAGCATCAGTTGCAACAGCTTGTGAGCCCCGAGAGGGCCTGGACTCTGCCTCCCCCATTCCCAGGTGCCTCCCTTGGCGCCTGGAATAGTGACGGAGCATAGGGGTAGCCCAACAACGGGTGCGTGAATAATGGTTGGTCCCGAAGAGCCAGTGGTGGCAGCCTAGCTTCTCTGGGTTGGAAGCGCCGGCTGATTTGATTCTACTCTGATCCGCCGCAGCTGCAGGGACTGATGGGTAATCGAGCTTGTAGGAAAACATCCTCAGCTGCGTGGATCTCAGCCTGGCACCATTTTCTGAGGGGTAGGTGCCGACCGAGCTTGCGGAGCTTCTCAAGGAGTGGGAGAAGTGGTTATTCAGACATCCCCACTTCACCCCCTGGGTGACCTGGATCCCACACGCTGCCAGGTGGCCAGCTGGGTGTGCATTAGCTCAGAGCAAGGGCTGCTTGGCTGAAGTGCCAGGTCCAGCTGGTCCTGCTTCAGTGCTGGTTGTTCCCCTTGGGAGGCTTCAGCATTCAAACATCTGCTTTGTGTGGGTTTTGAGCTCCCCACGCTGGACACCTTTGAGGAGAGGATGCAGTCGTTACCTTTCACGGCATCTTACACTGCCAGGCCCCTGCACATAGAGGCGGAGAGGTGGGGACTCCTACAGTCAGGTTTAATTAAAGGCAAACAGGTGGGATTCCTGCCAAGGACAGTCCAGACCAGGAAGCTGCAGGGCAGATGGCATTTACATGGTCACCTGTCTTAATGTCCCCATTCCTCAAACGACAGAACTGGGAATGACGTGTATCCACTCTGGTCCTTCCCAGTCACTCTGTGGGAGCAATGAGGATGTGGCAGGCTAAGACAAGGGAAACAATTTGCCTTCGTCTCAACTCCCCAGGGGAGGCTGGGATGAATCAAGGGCTGTCAGTGTGTGTAGACCTGGGATGGATTTTTAATGAACTGGAAAGTGTTGTCTGTCTTTTAGGCAAATGCAAATACCCACGTAGCCACCATTGTAGATGGCACTTGACAGATCCAGAGGAGAATGGGGGCAGGGCTTTCTTGGGCTTCTATATACATTTTTTTTTCTGATGGAAAAGAAACTATAAGCTAAAGCATGAGTCTGATAAAAAATTCTGCCCATGGCCGGGCGCGGTGGCTCATGCCTGTAATCCCAGCACTTTGGGAGGCCGAGGCGGGTGGATCACGAGGTCAAGAGATCAAGACCATCCTGGTCAACAAGGTTAAACCCCGTCTCTACTAAAAATACAAAAAAATTAGCTGGGTATGGTGGCGCGTGCCTGTAATCCCAGCTACTCAGGAGGCTGAGGCAGGAGAATTGCCTGAACCCAGGAGGCGGAGGTTGCGGTGAGCGGAGATCGCGCCATTGTACTCCAGCCTGGGTAACAAGAGCGAAACTCTGTCTCAAAAATAAAAAAAAGGAAGAAAAAAAATTCTGCCCTTTCAGACCAAGCGTTTTTTAATGTACTTGGGACCATACTAGGTTCTACAAGGAATAGAAATTCGGGGAAGACACGAGTCCTGCTTCCAGCAAGTTGCTCTCCTTAGGAGTAATAAGCCATTTGTGTAATTAAACACTCTTCTGTTCAATACCTATGTGTGTCATTGGGGTGTGCTTGGTGCTGGAGGGAGAATCCACTAGCAACCGTGGAACAAGGACGGGGCACACAGGCCAGTGCAGGAGGAAGCAGCCATCTACTTTGTGATTATGCAAATGCAAGTAACTACAAGCTTTAGGAAGTGTCACAGGGCTGATGTGCACGATGCCATAAGAGCATGTTACAGGAGTTTCATGGTTAGTGTGGAACTTCAGGGAAGGCTTCCTGGAGGAGGTGATGTCTGGACTTTGACGTGAAGGATGTGTAGGAGTTCAGTTGCAGAATGGGAATAGAGAGCTCTCCAACCCAGGGTGACGGACAGCGGGTGCAAGGGTCAAAAAGAAAAACTGCATAGTTGGAGAGGAAGAGGAAGGAGAAGTGAGGGGAGGCAGACCATTTGCAAGGTGGGCCCAGGTGAGGCATCAGGATACCATCCAGAGACAAAGAGAAGCCTCTGAGAGGTAGGAAGTGTGCAAGATTTAGGAACGGAACCAAGGACACTGTACTGTAGATGAGTAAGTGCAGTTAAAGGCAAAACTGAGAAACTCATTTGGGGTTTATGCTCAACACAGGATTACATTTAAGCAGCAGTTGTTCCGAACAGAAGGTGGCTTCTAATTGCAGTTGTTCAGCATAGAATCCACATTCAAACTTGCAATTATTTCACTGTTAAAAGAGCTGACAGCTCCCTCTTCTGCAGGCAGAGAGTCTCAAGGGAGCCCTAATCCCAGGGACTTGGCTTTGTCTTGCCCCGAGAGTATCAGACCTCACTCCCACGGGAAGTGAGGCTGGGGTAGAGACAGGCTGATGGAGCCTGAGGGCGTCTGAGGTATGACTGGCTTCACGGGCCTGTAGAGCAGGCAGTGAAAGAGTACAATGACACGGCTGAGTGAAGTTAGACTCGCCTTCCACGCAGGGCACTGGGCTGGAGCCAGTGGAAAACACTGACCACAGTGGCCATCATGATTGGCATTGCCAGGTATTGAGGAATTGAGGTGTGAGTACAGCGCTCCCCTTAATGCTGAGGAAAGCAAGACCAGAGAGGTTAAATAGCCCTCCAAGGTCAAAGCCAGAGCAGAGATTGGACTTAAATCCCTGTATTATTATTATTTTATTTTTTGAGACAGAGTCTTGGTCTGTCACCAGGTGCCAGGCTGGAGGGCAATGGCGCGATCTCGGCTCACTGTAACCTCTTCGTCCTGAGTTCAAGCAGTTCTCCTGCCTCAGCCTCCCGAGTAGCTGGGATTACAGGTGCGCCACCACGCCCAGCTAATTTTTGTATTTTTAGTAGAGACGGTTTCACCATGTTGGCCAGAATGGTCTTAATCTCTTGACCTCATGATCCTCCCGCCTCAGCCTCCCAAAGTGCTGGGATTACAGGCGTGAGCCACTGCACCTGGTTGAATCCCGGCATTTTTAAAACACATCACTTTTTTTTTTTTTGAGTTGGAGTCTCAAAAATGCCAGTGATGCAATCTTGGCTCACTGCAACCTGTGCATTCTCGGTTGAAGTGATACTCCTGCCCCAGCCTCCCAAGTAGGTGGGAACACAGGCACATGCCATCATGCCCATGCTGGGCTAATCAAAGCCCATCATCTTAACCTCCACCTCCTGCCAGGCCTCAGATGGCCCCGGGGACTTGCTTGAGGAGGTGGTTACCAGTTGAGCCCCAAGTGCAGAAGGCAGAAGAGCATTGGTGACAGTGAGATTCTTCTTCTCTTTTGGCTGTGTGTCCGTAGGCAGTTTGCTAATCCTCTGCGGGCCTTGTTTGTGAGATGAGCTAAAATCAGTGATAAGATTGAGCACTTGGGGGAGTCAGGCTCTATTCTGAGACCTTTACAGACATCAGCTCATTTAACTTCTCACTGTGTCCTCATTTTAACAGATGAGAAAACTGAGGCACAGAAAGGTAGCATAATATGCCCAAGTTCACACAGCTAGGGAGAGGTTGAGCCTGGCTTTGAAGCCCGGCAATTTGGCTTGTGGGTTCTTGAACAGCTCAGGTGACATGATTCTGACAAAAAAAGGTACAGCCATAGAATGCCATGGGCAGCAGAAGCCAATACATGGGAACGTTCATGTCAGTTTAACTGTTATTAATGCAAACTAGACATGGCCTTAGAAGGACTCCATGCTTCTGTATTTGAGTTCTTGTGGACAACCCGTAACCTAGCTGAATAGGCAGACAAAATTGAAAATCTCACTCCATAGTGTAGCATCTGTATTAAGAGCTGAGTGTTGGCCAGTCACAGTGGATGTGCTTCAGCCACTCACAGACTGCTGAGTGTTCCAACTGCCTTTGAATAAGGCAAAGGCCGAGCTGTAACCAATCTCACTTCCATTCCTGTACATCGCTTTACTGGTTTTTTTTTCTTTTTATTGCATTTTAGGTTTTGGGGTACATGTGCAGAACATGCAAGATAGTTGCATAGGTACACAGGTGGCAGTGTGTCTTGCTGCCTTCTGCCCCTTCGCCCATATTTGGCATTTCTCCCCATGCCATCCCTCCCCTGTTCCCCCCCCAGCTGTCCCTCCCCTATTTCCCCCAATAGACCTTAGTGTGTGGTACTCCCTTCCCTGTGTCCATGTGTTCTCATTGTTCATCACCCGTCTATGAGTGAGAATATGTGGTATTTCATTTTCTGTTCTTGTGTCAATTTGCTGAGAATGATGTTCTCCAGATTCATCCATGTCCCTACAAAGGACACGAACTCATCATTTTTGGTGGCTGCATAATATTCCATGGTGTATATGTGCCACATTTTCCCAGTCTAGTCTATCATCGATGGGCATTTGGGTTGGTTCCAGGTCTTTGCTATTGTAAACAGTGCTGCAGTGAACATTCGTGTGCATGTGTCCTTATAGTAGAATGATTTATAGTCCTTTGGATATATACCCAGTAATGGGATTGCTGGGTCAAATGGAATTTCTATTTCTAGGTCCTTGAGGAAGCGCCACCCTGTCTTCCACAATGGTTGAACTAATTTACACTCCCACCAACAGTGTAAAAGTCCTATTTCTCCGCATCCTCTCCAGCATCTGTAGTTAAATTTGTTCTGACCACGAGGCACGCCGGCAGTGTCTCCCAATCAGCAGTGATTCTGGAGGCTGCCTGATTCACGAACTGTTTCTTTTCTTTGCTCAGTTAAACTCCATCAGATTTCACTTGTCTGAAGTTTTGGCACTGGGCTGGGCTTCAGTTTCTTCTCCGTACAGTGGGAACAATAAGAGCTAAGATTTGCTGGGCTTTTAGGATTGCCTCCTTTCACAGCCTCCTGTGATGCAGGCTGTGAACCCTGTTTTGCAGAGGGGAAAACTGAGGCTCAGAGCAATGGAGAGAGCTGCTTAAGGTTATACATCTGCTGAAATAGCAGACTCTTCACTGCTGGGCGGCCCCAGCCTAGAGCTGATCGCCTCAACCTCTGCCTTCTAGAGTTTCTCTGGTGGTGCCATCTTCCTTGGGAGAGTCTTCTCTCTGGGAATGGCCCAGGGAGCTCAAGGCTGTCCCAGGCATTCCTGGTTGCTCCGAGTCTCAGCCACGTTCCTCTAATCAGCCTGCTGACTACCCCATGGTCCAGCTATCCCATTTCTGTGTCAGTGTCCTGTGATGTCATGCAGGTTACTGACAACTTCTCTCTCGGGAGCCCCAGAGAAATCCTGGGTAGATTGGATAAAAGCCCTTGTCAGACATCCTAATTTTTTTTTTTGAGGTGGAGTTTCGCTCTTGTTACCCAGGCTGGAGTGCAATGGCGCGATCTCAGCTCACTGCAACCTCTGCCTCCTGGGTTCAGGCAATTCTCCTGCCTCAGCCTCCTGAGTAGCTGGGATTACAGGCAGGCGCCACCATGCCCAGCTAATTTTTTCTATTTTGAGTAGAGACGGGGTTTCACCTTGTTGACCAGGATGGTCTCGATCTCTTGACCTTGTGATCCACCCGCCTCGGCCTCCTTGAGCCACCGCGCCCGGCCGGTAGTTAAACTTTAAGTAAAGTCCATTTAAGAGCTGTATGTAGACTAAGGACTTTTAGTAACCTCTTCCTGGTGAAGCTGCAAGCTTAGCTTGCTTTCTAGGCTAGGTTGTAAGCTGTATTTAGAAAAAAAGTAGAGGACAAGCAGACCAGGTACCACCCTCTCTATACAGAGATAAAAGCACTGAGCACATCTTTAGGTCTCCAGCCCACACATACTTCCACGTTTCCTGTTCCTCTCTTCTCTCTGGGTGTCCTATGCAACCATTCCACCCCCTACCTCAGCTGCAAGGTTATAGAGTTAAATGCCCATCAAGCCCAAGACTGTAAACTTGATTGACTGCCTTTGTCTGAAATCCCCTTCCTGCCTCATTTTCCTGCCTCTAACCGCACAGAAGCTAAACAGCCTTCTTTGTTGTGGTCAGCGGGCGTTTCTGGCTTGAGCCTGCTGCTGGCCCAGGCACCCAAATCAAAGTTCTCTTTGGTCTCCATTGGTCTCTTTGTCTTCTTTGGGCAGAGTTTTGCTACCACAGCATATTTAAAAGAGACAGCATGGCTGGACGCGGTGGCTCAAGCCTGTAATCCCAGCGCTTTGGGAGGCTGAGGCGGGTGGATTACGAGGTCAAGAGATCGAGACCATCCTGTTCAACATGGTGAAACCCGGTCTCTATTAAAGATACAAAAACTTAGCTGGGCATGGTGGCGCGCGCCTGTAATCCCAGCTACTCGGGAGGCTGAGGCAGGAGAATTGCCTGAACCCAGGAGGCGGAGGTTGCGGTGAGCCGAGATCGCGCCATAGCACTCCAGCCTGGGTAACAAGAGCGAAACTCCATCTCAAAAAAAAAAAAAAAAAAGACAGCAAAGGAGAAGACAGTGATTCAGAGAGAGGAAGCCCCTGTAGAAACAGAGGCAGAGACAGGACTGATGCTTCTACAGGTCAAGGCACCTCGAGGGTCACTGTGGCCAGCAGACGGATTTAGAGTGCAGCATACATTCTCCTGCAGACCCTCAGGAGAAAGCAGCCCTCCCCACACCTCGATTTTAGACTTTGGGCCTTCAGAACTGCGAGGGAATACATTTCCCTTATTTTAGGCCATCCAGTGAGTGGTAATTGCGTGGATGGCAGCCACGGGGAACTAATGAATGTGTTTCTGAAGCTCCCTGGGTGATTATCATGCAAAGCCAAATTTGGAGACCGCTGGCTTTGACTGTGCCGGAACTCATGCTAAGAGTTTTATATATGTATTTTCATTTAGTCTTAAGTAGATAGTTTTACGATCTAATAGTTTTGCTATTATTATCCCTGATTCTATTTATTTCTTCATTAGAGACAGGTTTCACTCTGTTGCCCAGGCTGGAGTACAGTGGCACGATTATAACTCACTGCACCCTTAACCTCCTGGGCTCAGGTAATCCCCTCACTGCAGCTCCTAAGTACTTGGGACTGCACGCTCATGCTATCACACTCATCTAATTTATTATTATTATTATTTTTGTAGAGAGGAGATCTTGCTTTGTTGCCCAGGCTGGTCTTGAACTCGTGACGTCAATGATCTCCCGCCTCTGCTTTTCTAAGTGCTGGGATTACAGGTGTAAGCCACCATGCCCAGCCCCCATTTCGCGTAATTTCACAGATAAGGAGAGTGAGGAGCTGAGGTAGCATTGATAAGGTTTGGAGCAGGACAGTATCCTTGAAATGCTGATACTTTTTGCTACTCTTTTCTGCTGCCAGGCAATAGGATGGCTAGAATCCAAAAGTCAGTTAATCGTGCCAGGCGCGGTGGCTCACGCCTGTAATCCCAGCACTTTGGGAGGCCAAGGCGGGTGGATCACCTGAGGTCAGGAGCTAGAGACCAGCTTGGCCAACATGGGGAAACCCTGTCCCTACTAAACATACAAAAATTAGCCAGGCCTGGTGGTGGGTGCCTTTAATCCCTGGTACTCCAGAGGTTGAGGCAGGAGGATCGCTAGAACTGGGGAGGCAGAGGTTGCAGTGAGCCAAGATTGTACCCATGCGCTCCAACCTGGGTGAGAGAGTGACAGGCTGTGTCTCAAAAACAGTCCGGTAATTGTAAATGTTGTTGAGAATATGGAGAGATTGCAGCTGCCACGTGAGAAAACAGCCAGAGAGTTCCTCAAATACTAAGCAAAGAGTTGTCGTGTGAGCCAGAAATTCTACTTCCAGGTACATACCCCAGAGAAGTGTCAACATATGTCCACATAACAATGTGCTTTGGAATGCTCACCTTTGCATTATGTATACTAGCCAGAAGGTGAAAATTACCTACAGGTCCATCAGCAGATTTGTGGGAAAACCAAAGGTGGTCTGTGTGTGCAATAGAATATTTTCAGCCATAAAAGAGGCATGCAGCAATGATGCCTGCTGGAACCTCGGGAATATGATGCTGGGTGAAAGAAGCCAGGCACAGGCCAGCCTGACCAAAATGGAGAAACCCCACAAAATGGTTTTGTCACAAGTGCTGGTTTGTGATTGGCTCCTCCAAAGTGAAAAGCCTGTTCTCTAAGGAGCTGGGGCACAGCAGCCAAGCTGGCCCCAGCCGAGGGAGCGTGGGACCTGCTGCCTGTGGCTACCATATGCCCGTCTGTCCCATCAGCCAGGGCCTTGGAGTATATATATCCTAAAATACGAAATTAGCCAGACTTGTGGCAAATGGCTGTTATCCCAGATCCTGAGGTAGGAGAATTGCTTGAACCCGGGAGGCGGAGGTTGTGGTGGGCAGAGATCATACCATTGCACTCCAGCCTGGGCAGTAAGAGCAAAACTCCATCTCAAAAAAAAAAAAAAAGCCAGGCACAAAAGGCTTTAGACTGTGTGAGTCCATTTATATGAAAGTCCAGCACAAATAAATCCACAGAGATGAGAGTGGATTGGTGATTGCTTGGGGCTGTGGGAATGGGTGAGCATGGGAGATGGGGGATGGGGGATGGAGGTGATATAGCTCAAGGGTATAGAGTTTCACAGTGATGAAAATGTTCTCAAAATGCGTCAATGGTCGCGCGTACCTGTGAACATACTAAAAACCATTGAATTGTACACTAGAAACGGAAGGACTGTTATATGAATTATCTCAATAAAGCTTGAAAAAAAATGACTTAGAATTTTGGCACAGACACTGAGTCCCCTTCCTGCTTCTGCTACTTATCTGTGCGGTCATGTATTGAAGTACATAGTAAATGCTCAGTTAACTAGCATCTGACTTTGTCTAGTTTTACAGCCCACGAAGTCCAGGCCCTTCCTCCTCAGTGGCATCAATGTTGACTTTGTCAGACATGGCCTGTTTTGTGTCTCTGACTGAGTCACATCTTTAAGGGCAAAAGTCCTCAGCCCATCCCCATGTGACCCATGGATACCACTTTGCAAACTAGAGGGCTGGGAGGGCGTTTAATTGGGACAGGCATGAGCCACTTTATGCCCAATGATGATCCCTGTGGCTGTCGAGAATGGATTGAGGGGGAGCAAATGGAATGAAGGAGGTCTTTCTGGAAGCTTCTGCAAAACTGGTTATCTGAGTTCAGGCATTAGCATTAGAGATGCCGGCCGGAGACTGGTTTCACAGGTGGAGGTGTTTCACAGCTGCAGAGGTACAATTGGGTGGCTCATTGGATGCACAGGTGGGAATACGGGGGCTGGGTTTTGCAGAAACAGGAGCTGGAAATGGTTTGGGTCTGCCTGGATGTCATGGCCTCCTAGGGGCAACTGGTTAATCTTCTGCACATGGCTGAAAAACTGCAGAGTCAGAGAGGGCATCCATCAGGAATGGCAGGGCCAAGGCAGTGCGTATGGAGTAGGGAAGAGAGAAACCGTCTCCTATGGGAGGTGTTGTAAAGATGGGCTTCCCTAGCATGCTGGGTGCAGGACCCACCGTAAGAAGCTGTTGGCCCCCGTCTGCACTTGGCCACATCCCTGGTGGGTTTGCGGGGTGGTGGTAGAGGAAACACGAGTGTACCAAGGAAATGCCTCTGTTCCCTTGCAGAATTTGAACAAGGAAGTGTGGCATGTGCTGGGGTCACTGCCTGAGGTTCACAGGTCCCAGCTTTCAACGTAGTTGTGTGGCTTTTAAGTTGGCCAGTCTTGAGCAGGTCACTTGTCCTCTCTGAATCCAGTTTATTCATCCAAAATCAGGATGAGTGTTCTCTTTCTAGAAACACATAATGTTATTATGTCCATCTTCCAGAGGAAGAAACTCAGAGGATAGAAGGTAAGTATCTTGTCCTAGGTCATGTAGCTCATAGATGAATCCAAGATGGTTTGGGCTCCAGAACCTTTGTAACCCCCACACTATACTACCTGTTGATGAAGGATCACTACGTGAAAGTGGCTTGTTCTAGGCCTGTTCTCCAGGGTGTATAATCTTTGGCAAAGACAGTAGTGGACTGGGTTGAAGGATTCTGTAAGATTACCTAGCCCTCATTTTAGGTAACTTCACAAGCACAGAGTCTGAAGCTCAGAGAGAGGCAGTCACTTTCCCAGACTCACACAGCCATCTAGCCAGATGCATGACTTGACCCCAGCTCTACCTGTGGCTCTCCTTCCACTCCCCTCCCTTGGCCAGTAGAGGGTTGCTTTGCTAGATCCTGTTAATCCTGTCCATCCCAAACTCAGACTTGGAGCTACAGGGCCATGGTACCAGGGTCTCGCTGGTCACTGCCCTGACTGATGTGAGACTGGGTTTTTCATCACTGCCTCTTGATGCCTTACACAACAGGCTAGCGTTTCAGAGAAGTCTGCGTGTTACAAAAAAAAAAAAAAAAAAAAAAAGGCAGCAGGTGTTATTTGGGCTAAATTGACCTTGAAATTGATTTCTTTATTTTATGACTTACTGAGAGGAGATTAATACTTTTTTTTCTGCAGCCTGAAACAATTTACATGGTAATAGAAGGCATAGTCAGTCAAATAAATTGCTGGAAGTAGTAGTGTTCCAAAGAGGGGAAAAAAAAGAGGGAGCTCAGTTGCATTGATTTCTTTGCCCTGGGGAGAAGCAGAGATTTTAACATCTGGGAATAGGGAGGTAAATTTTATCTCTCATTTTAAAAGCAGAGGACTGAAGAGCTTAATCTGACATTTACACAGAATTTTCCAAGTTGGGGGAAATGTGGGCAGCCCGAGTTCCTTGCTTGAAGGTTAGCTGGCATTTCCTCTGAAGGGCTGGGGTGGTTTGATTCGGGAAGGTTTGGCGAGGCCGGGGTGTCGTTAAGATGGGCTTGGAAGTTGACTTCGAGCTCTTGGCTGCCTTGCTGTGATTCGGGATGTGGTGGAGGAATGGGGTGGTGGTAGCGGACTGGCTGTCAAAGACTTGAACCCAGGCCCAGACGGGGCCCCGAGGAACCATATAGGCGGAGGCCATGCTCCCAGCATTCTGGGTATTGCCTTGTAGTCACCCTACCCCAGGATGGCGTTTGATGCTCACGGATGCTTCAGCACACATGGATCCGTGGGATTTGCCAGTTTGCCGGGTGCATTGGGTTGGAATCTGAGAGTGCATCTAGTTTGGTGGTGAAATGCAGTGATGGATTAGTACTGCCTGCCATGGGAACAGAAGGGGACTGGTGGCTTGCATGCTATTTATATTTCCTGGTGAAATCCCCAGTGCCAACATTTCTGCATTCAGACCACACAGACAGGACTCCTGTCCTCCAAAGCAACCCCAAATTCATTTACCATGTGATGCAAGCTAAATAGATACATTTTTTAGAAAATCTCAAGAAACGAAGCCCTACCCAAAGGGTTCTTGCCATTGTTGTCTTGTGTTTTTCTCTTAAATTCTTTCTTTTAAAAACCAAATAAAAAGTTTCAGGTAAAACAAAAAAATATTTTCGACAGTAATACATGATCAGGGTACAAAATTCAAGGATCAGAAGAACGCGTTTTCCTCGTATCACATCCTTCTCCTTCTCCAAAATGAGTCTTTTTCTTTTTTCTTTTTTTTTGAGATGGAATTTCTCTCTTGTCACCCGGGCTGGAGTGCAGTGGTGTGATCTCAGCTCACTGCAGCCTCCGCCTCCTGGGATGAAGTGATTCTCCTGCCTTGGCCTCCCAAGTAGCTGAGATTATCAGGCACCCACCACTACACCAGACTGATTTTGTATTTTTAGTAGAGATGGGGTTTCACCATGTTGGCCTCGCTGGTCTTGAACACCTGACCTCAGGTGATCTGCCTGCTTTGGCCTCCCAAAGTGCTGGAGTTATAGATGTGAGTCACTGTGCCTGGCCCAAAATGAGCCTTTTAAAAAAGACTGGTTTCTTCTCTGTCTTCTGAAGACTTCAATGCGAGTACTAGAAATATCTATATTCTCAAAACACTGAACAGATTCAGAGTACGATACACACCACTGCTCATTTTACTGTTTTTCCCCTGTCATTCCATATAAAGCTCCCTCATTATCTTAACTGACAGTGTCTGCATTTGCCATAACTCACTTACTTGGCCTCTGAATAATGGAGTGTATGTTGTTCCCAGTACTTTGTACTTACAGAAAGGGCTTCCGTGAATATCCTTGGCACAGGTTGTGTTATGTTCATGCAGACGTTTAAACAGGAGACGCTCGAAAAATGGAATCACTAGTCCAGGTATTACCAAGTTTAAAATGTTGACCAATGTATAATTCCACTACGTATCAGGAGTCCGCGTGTAATTACACCACGTGTGATTCCACTGCGTGCCAGGAGTCCGCGTGTAATTACACCACGTGTAATTCCACTGCGTATCAGGAGTCCGTATATAATTACACCACGTGTGATTCCACTGCGTG
>JAPYYA010001880.1:0-14645 GCA_028533165.1 Leontopithecus rosalia | reverse complement strand
ACCACACACTGAGGTCTATTGGGGGAAATAGGGGAGGGACAGCAGGGGGGGAGCGGGGGAGGGATGGCATGGGGAGAAATGCCAAATATGGGTGAGGGGGCAGAAGGCAGCAAAACACACTGCCACGTGTGTACCTATGCAACTATCTTGCATGTTCTGCACATGTACCCCAAAACCTAAAATGCAATAAAAATTAAAATAAATAAATAAATAAATAAATATTTTAGAATTAAAAGTCATATTTTAGAATTATGTTGTGGGAAGAAGGAAGTTGGCATGCTCATTCCATTTATGCTGCAAGTTTTTATAGTATTTCATTGCATTGCTAGGAAATGAGACGTTTTTTCTAATGGAAATGGTATGTTTCAGATGAAACTAAAAAATAGAAATGACAATTACTATTAAAATATAAAATTATGAAAATTTATGCAAGGAGCTTTAATAAATGTAACACAAAATGCAAGTGTCCTCATGAAATGTATACTTCAAAACATTGTATATCTGTTTGAATGTTGTGTCAAGAAAGCCAGTTGTAGTGCATTTTGTCTATATCTTAATAGGAAGTATATTAATTGTATGCTGTATACTATTCAAAAGACTGGTGAATGTGTACCATCTAACAAAGTTAAATACAGCAAAAGGGGGAAAAAAAAGCTTTCCAAGTGCAAATATAGATTAATAGTGAAATTATTTAATTATAAAAGAAAGAATAACCTTGAATCATATTTAGAGAAGGTTAAATGTCACCTTTGTTAAAAATAGTATTTTTATGTTTTTCTGTGTCATTATCTAGTACATTTCATCTTTTTGTCATAAAAGACTTTAACAAATGGTTTTAATCATATGCTTAATATTATGGTTTTGTGTTTGAGGGTTATTGTACCTTGGAAGGGTAATAAAAGCATTTGCTACTCTATGATATAAATGCAAAATAAGATAGACTAAATCTGTTGGGTCAAGCAGCAATATGCATTAATAACTACATGATATTGCCAACACAGGGGCCTGTGCCACATATTTACTTAACCTTTTGCCCCTTCCTGACTACTGACATTCACATTTTTAAAAGCAAAAGAATCTCAAAACTATACACACACACATACGCGTGCGCGCACACACACACACACACACACACACACACACATACATATTGCTAATGCAACAGCCATATATATTATATCTGTATATATAATATATTTCCCATCAATATTTTTTGTGATTTGGGGCTAATGGTTGCACAAAATCTGGCTCTATTCAACTCATAATGTTTCTTGTTATAGGAAGACTTGCATATAAATAGAAAAGTTGTCTTTTTCCTCTTGAAAGTACACACACAGTTAAGCTAGTGACAAACTATTTAAGTTAAAATATTTTTCTTCTCTGGGTGTATTGATCAGTTGAAGGAAAACAGGGCACAGTTATTATAACTTTCAGACTTTATAGTATAAACTTAACTACATAAAATAATTTTAAATTTGGGTTAGCACTATCAAATCATATTTTATCCAATCTGGGTGATCATATTTATGGGAAGGGTAAAATCTGTATTTCTTCTGATAAAAGCTGGGTGGTTTTAGATGTTTGTTGTGATATTTAGAAATCCTGCTGGATGTTACCGAGGCTTATAAGTTATAGGTTTATCACAGAGGAAGAGTAAATCCACCATTTTTTAACCCAATCTTTATTCCTCCAAGCAACAAAGAGTAAGTTATTATCACTTTGCTTTAAGTTGGCCCCCATTTTTTTTAATACATCAGAGGACATCATGTCTACTTTAGAGTGGAGCCAACAAGGACTTATCTCAAAGGCTTCTACCTACCTTTTCCTGGACGTCTTATATGGTGCATTAGTTTCCTATTGCTGCTGTAACAAATTATTAAAAATGTAATGGCTTAAAACAATACAAATTCATTCTCTCATTCTGGAAGTCTGACTTCTGAAAGTCAGAAGTTCAAAATAAAATTTATAAAGCTTAAGTTGAAGTGTCTACAAGGCTGGTTTACTCTGGGGGCTCTAGGGAATAATCCATTCCTTACCTCTTCCAACCTCTAGAAGCCACGTTCCTTAGTGGCATTCTTCAGCTCATGGACCCATTATTCTAATCTCTTGCCTCTGTTGTCACACCTACTACTCACTGTGATCTCCTGCCTCCCTGTTGTAAGGACCATTGTAATTGGACTGAGTCCACCTGGATAATCCAGGATACTCTCCTTGTCTCAAAATCCTTAACATAATCACACTTACAAAGTTTCTTTTAAAAAATTATTGTGGTAAAAAACACATAGCATTAAATTTATCACCTGGACCTATTTAAATGTACAGTTCAGTGGTGTCAATTATATTCACATTATTGTGAAACAGATCTCCAGGACTTTTTTATCTTGAAAATCTAAAACTCTATACCCATTAAACTCCCTTTTCCCACCTTTTCCTTGCCTGTGGGTAACCACCATTCTGCTTTCTGTTTCTATGAGTTTAACTACTTTAGATACCACACATAAGTGGAATCATACAGTATATGTCTTTTTTTTTTTTTTTTTTGAGACGGAGTTTTGCTCTTTTTACCCAGGCTGGAGTGCAATGGTGCGATCTCGGCTCACTGCAACCTCCGCCTCCTGGGTTCAGGCAATTCTCCTGCCTCAGCCTCCTGAGTAGCTAGGATTACAGGCACGCACCACTGTGCCCAGCTAATTTTTTGTATCTTTAGTAGAGACGGGGTTTCACCATGTTGACCAGGATGGTCTCGATCTCTTGACCTCGTGATCCACCCACCTCAGCCTCCCAAAGTGCTGGGATTAAAGGCTTGAGCCACCTCACCCTGCCTATATGTCTTTTTTTGACTGGCTTATTCCCTTAGCACAATGCCCTCAAGGTTCATCCATGTTGTAACATGACACAATTTCCTTTCTTTTAAAGATTGAATAATAATCTATTTTATGTATGTATAACATTTATCCATCCATTCATCTGTTGATGGATATTTGGGGTGGTTATTGTGAATAGCACTGCTATGACCATGGATACGCAAATATCTCTTTGAGATCCTACTTTTGATTCTTTGGGGTATATAACCAGAAGTGGAATTACTGAATCATATGGTAGTTCTACTTTTAATTTTTTGAGCCACCTCCATACTGCTTTCCACAGCCGTTGCATCATTTTATAATACCATCAATAGTGCATAAGAGTTCCAATTTCTCCACATTTTTGCTGACATTTATTTTCTGGGTTTTTTTTTAAATAATAGCTGTCCTAATGGGTGTGAAGTGATACCTCATTATGTTTTTGTTTGTATTTCTCAGATGGTTAGTAGGATGTTGAGCATCTTTTCATATGATTGCTGACCATTTGTACATCGTTTTCGGAGAAGTGTCTATTCAAGTCCTTTGACCATTTTTAAACAGGTTATTTGATTTTTCTGTTGAGTTTCATTGATTTTTTTCTATATTCTAGATACTAACCCCTGCAAAGTGTCTTTTGCCATCTAACATAACATTCACAGATTTTAGGGACTAAAATGGAGATATCTTTGGGGAACTACTGTTCAGCCTACCACATATGGACCTTCGAGGCCTTCATTCCTCATTATACACTGGCTCTTATCATGGAAGAATTTTAGAAATCATCAGTCCAGCTTCTACCTATTTTGTCTAGTAATGCATCTTTATTTTAAATTTAATTAAACAATTGACTTGGTTTTCTACGTTGTTTGGTTTGCCTGAGTATCAAACCTGTGTCATTCATAGTATTTTTTATTGCTATAAAGATGATATTTACCCAATAACAGATCCAATTATTTTCCATTTTTATAGCTGAATGTAGATGCTCCTGCTTTTTGTAAGAGACCTTACTAACTCAGCCAGTCCTGAAAGAGTCTATTTTAGCAGGCATGAGAAGGATATTCAGGTTCTACAAAATTGTATACATTTATGGTATGCAACGTGATGTTTTCATATATGTATACATTAGGAAATGATGAAACCATGCTAATTAACATATCCATCACCTTACATACTAATATTTTGTGATGAGAATATTTAAGATCTGTTCTCAGCATTTTTCAAGTATACAATACATGATCATTAACTGTAGTCACTATACTGACAAAGAGATCTCCAGAATGTATATTTACATCATATTTTCTTCAAGTATTCATCTGCTTGGAGCCTTATGGGCCTAACCTCCACCTTGAGTGTAAGGAATGCAGGGCATAGAATCAAAAAAGATGATTCTCAATCCTCAAGAATTAATATGATTTGCCTTAATGTGCTATGGACTTACTTGGGATCTGTTACCCTTTCTTCTTTCCTGTTCTTCCCTTTTAAAATGGGAATGTCTATCTTTTTTAAAAAATGCCCCATCATTTTATTTTAAAGTATATAACCTCTTCGACTTCACAGGTTCACAACTTGAAATCCATTTGCCTCAGGATGAACTGTGACTAGAGTCTCACCCATATCTGATTTAGATGATACTTAGATGAGACTTTGAACTTTAGATTTTGATACTGGAACAACTTAAGACTTCTGAAGCTACTGGAATGGAATAAATGTATTTTCTTTGTGAAAAGGACACGAATTTTGGGGGACCAGCAGTGGAATGCTACAGTTTGAATGTTAGTGTCCTCTCCAAAATTTCACATTGAAATTGAATCCCGAACACAATAGTATTATTAAGAGGTGGGCCTTTAGAGGGTGATTAGAGAATGACAGTCTGGCTTCATGAATGGAATTAGTGCCTTATAAAAGGGCTGGAGCAAATGAGCTACACCCTTTCACCTATTGCCATGTCAAAGACACAGATAGAAGGCCCTCACCAGACTCTGAATGCCAGTTCCTTGATCTTGGAATCCCCAGCCTCTAGAACTGTGAGAAATAAATTTATATTATTTATAAATACTCAGACTATGGCATTTTGCTGCAAGAGCGCAAGTGTACTAAGACCAGGTTCTTTGTCTGTTTTAAAATCAGGTTATTTGTGTCCTTGTGTTTGAGTCGTTTGAGTTCCTTATGTACTTTAGATATTAGCTTCTTATTAGATGTATGGCTTGCAAATATTTTCTGTAGATTGTCTCTTCACTCTGTTGATGGTTTTCTTTGATGTATGGAAGCTTATTAGTTTGATATAATCACACTTGTCCATTTTTGTTTTTGTTATCTGTGCTTTTGGGGTCATATCCAAAAAATTATTGCCCAATCATTGTCAAAAAGCTTTTCCCTATGTTTTTTATAGAAGTCTTTAAGTTATTTTGAGTTGATTTTTATGTATGGTGTCAAATAGGAGTCTAATTTTATTATTCTGTGTAAGGATATCCAGTTTTCCTGACACCATTTATTGAAGAGGCTATTTTTCCCCATTGTGTGTTCTTGGCACCTTTTGTTGATCAATTGACTGTAAATCCATTGACATATGTCTTGGCTGTCTATTCTGTTCCATTGGCTTATATGTCTGATTTTATACCAGGACCATGCTGTTTTGCTCTATCTTTGTAGTATATTTCAAGATCAGATAGTATAATGCCTCCAGCTTAGGTCCACCTCACAAGATTATCAAAAGGGTTAAAAGAGTTAATGTTATTTGTATCTATTTAACTACATTATATTTCCATATCATTTTTGGATTGGAAATTTCACTGAGAGTCTAACTGGGATTACTTAAAATTCTGTATATCATCGGCATAGTCCCAGTTACTTTAACGATTACTCTGTGGTAAATGTAGCATTGCAAATATTGGGATTATGAGGTAATGAATCATGACTCAGCAATATGAATGCTACTCACTACCTATATTTCTTCCTTATTTACAAACTGATCATTTCAAAACCATTATAGAACTGGAAAAAATGGTTCCTCTACAAGGAAAATATATGTCACTAAGAACTAAGTCTAGACAGAGACAATTTCTAATCAATCAGATCTATGGATCTCACCAGGGGGCAACATTCCCTAAGGCTGCTGAAATGGGATGGGCTCATCACATCACTGAACAATCCTACTGCCTCTTCTTACTACAATGCATCCCTTGGCTGGAGGGCTTCTGTAATGCTTTGGTTTACTGAGGCTGTGGCGGTAATAGCATGAGCAACATTAAATAAAAAGAGTTATCCTTGTCCTCAGGGAGAATTCAAGGAAAATAAGCCTTTTCAGCTCTCTTTGATAGCACTTTCCATTTCTGCTCCAGTAACTAGATGTTGAGTATTAAGTCATGGGAAATATAACATATGTTGAAACAACTCAAAGAGAAGCCAGATCATTCTACTGATGTTGCAATGATGCCAAATGAAAAATTATACAAGATTATTACAACAAACCAAGATTATTACAAGCTCAGCTCTTAAAAACTGTATAAATTATACAAGATTATTGTATAATTTTTTATACAAAAAAAGATTTTTTAAGTCATAAAATGTAATCACTTTGATAATTATCTGAACTATAATTTGATTCCTTCATAGATCAGTGCATAGCATCATTAAACTAATTTTAAAGGTGATGCTTCTATGTAAATGGTTAGTTATTAGACATCAAAAATAAAGCAAGGTTGTTAAAATTGCTTACAAACAAAAATAAAACTTTTCTTACAAAATTTTCCTGGCATTTTATTCAAATATATATTAGTTCAAAAAAGTTATAAAAGTATTTGACTCTACAGGATAAGGAGTTGGGGATACTTTTTAAATAAATATTTTAATTAAATAAATAATATTTATTCATACATAATATTTAAAATAATTTAATAATATAGCAATAGTACTAATGCCACTGTCCTAACATGTTCACATATTGTCTTCCACATGAATTTATATTTACATGAATTATATAACAAACCACACATTTTCAGTTTCTTATATTTGACTTAGCATTACTCAAACATTTTCGGTATTTCTACATAGTCTTCATAATGTTCTGTTCATAATGTTCAAATTTTCCTTCAAGTTTTCCTTTTCAAATATGTTACTCCCTTTCTAATATGGTTTTAAAATATAGATCATGCTCTCTTTTTTATGTTTTACAATGAATTGAAGTATTTTAATATCATTTAAATTAACACAACGATTCTAGCACACATTATTTACATGCTAATTATTAATGCATAACCAATCAAGCACAAATTTATTTTTATTCCTTTTACTTAAATAAAACAATTTCAATTGGGGTCTTTTTCTCTTTCTGAATCTCATTCTCCCAATGTAAATTTACTAGTTTGTACAAAGTTTTAATATTTCCATATTAAATTTTTTATCTGTTTTGTTCTTTTATTTTAAAACATAAATGAATTTAAAATAATTCACTTTTCTTATTATGGTCACAGCAATAAACACTAACTCATCACACACACACACACACACACACACACACACACACACACACGCATCTTTTATTATGTTATCTCTAAATGGATGGTTCTTTTCTTTTGTAATAACAAAACCATTCTTCAGTAGCTTCCCTGTTGGAAACTTCTCTTTTCTTCTTATCCACATTCCCAACTACCCCACCTAGGATGTCATCTTTCTTTAAATAATTGTTGTTTAATAATATATCTACATAAAAGATATGTAGAAAATATTTTGAGTTTAATAGTTAGAGAATGTTTTCCAGTACACTTCACCTACGAATAATGGTTTGATAATTTCTTTAGTTTCCCATTTTTTTCCCATTTCTTTCCTATATTTGTGAGATTGAGGCAATGCTCATAAAAGTGGAGATCTCTAATCTCTTTTTGATGAGTAAAAAAGTTGTGAGAAAACGGGAGCAAGGGAGATCCATGGGATCATATACCATGGAGAGGAATGACCCAGATGTTAAAAGGTCCCAGTGATTAAATCATCCACAAATGAATGAGCCAGTGCTTCAAGGTCAATGCTTTGTGTCCCAGACACATTGTCACAGGCAGCATGACTCTTTTTTTTTGCTGTCAACCTTGCTTCTGTTGATTTTCCACTTCACTGGAAGAGATTCAAGTGCTGGGAGGTGCTTTAGAGGTTGGTGCAGTCACTGGAGGTGCCTAAAATACCCTTGAAAATTCATACATTCATTATCTCTTTTCCTCTCAAAAAAAAAAGTCTGAGTCAAACACAGATAATTTTCTGAGTAATAATAAACTACTTTTAGCAATACTTTTTAACACTACGTTTCAGTAGTGTAAGAGACCATGGCACTGCCCACTTCTGCCATTAAACAGATTAGGGAAAAAAAAAACTGAACATAGAGATCTAATGAGTCATTTCTCTACACCTCTGATGACAAATCTTCAGTGTGACATCATACTTTTCTAGAACTTTGTGTATTCCATGAATACAAACTGTCTTACAAGTTAAATATAATGTACTTTCCTTCCCAAAATTTCTCAGAACTACAGAATTTTAACTAAAAGGAACTTTTGATTCATCTGGTCTCCTCTAACCAGCCTAAGTCTTACTACAATAATGTGGATAAGTCAAGCCAAAGCATTTATTAACCCAAATCACTTTATGTATTTTCTTATTTCATCTACTTTGTCACACTCAATAAAAACCGAAGATCACACTGGAGGAGAAAAAAAGATTTAAAGATAATTCTAACTTTCTTTGGACACAGTTCAGGGCAGAAAACTGATTGGTAGAGAGGAATAAGAGAAAGCAGAGGAGTAGCTGGCCCAGAGAGGAAGCTATGGAGAGAAAGGAGATTCAGCAGAAGAAAGGGATGTTTGGCCACAACAACCAAAGGTGAGTGGAAGAAGCTCAGCTCTTAAAAGTACTTGAGAGTGAATTCCTTGCAAATCCTTGTGTGGGAACCACTCTATATCCAATAGTCTGTATGCTTGTATGTTGCCTGAACTGAGAGTAAAGACATTAATGCTTGTATGAAGGTGGCAATTTAAAGAGAAACGACTCTCTCCAAAGTGGGTAGACATTAATAATACTATTTGAACATCTTCCTAGGAGAAGCAACTATGAATACATTGCCACATTTTGAAACAAATATATATATTTTTTCATAGATGCATTTGTATTGTATATAGATTGTGTGTACATTTTTTAATATAATAAACATTTTTCACCATTAAAATTTCTTAGAAAACAGTATGCTTAGTGGTTGTATGATATTCTACCTAATCAGTTACTACAAATGTCCTCTTATTTGGCTATTAGCAAAATAAAAGAATGAATAAATATTTTAATACATAAGTATTAGCCCATATTTTCAGAATATTTACACATGGTAGAGTTTGGGAAACTTAATTACTGGATGGGAGAGAACATAGCACTTTATAACTTTTAATGCCTATTGCCAAGATGCTTTCTAAAAGGGTCTTATGAAATTCTCCTTCCTCTACTGTTAATGTGAATGACCTCATTGTACATGATATGACCTTATGTTTATGACTGTAACATAAACATTAAGTAATACTTTATTTTAATATTGTTTATTTGTAAATCAAACTGGTACATATTTTAGTTTTAACTTATATTCCTTTATGTATTCATAAGATTGAGCTGTTTTATATGTATATTATTTATCTCTATATATAGATATCTCTTTTTTTTTTTTTTTTGAGATGGTGTCTTGCTCTGTCACCCAGGCTAGAATGGAGTGCAGGGGCTCCATCCCAGCTCACTGCAACCTCCAACTCTCAGGTTCAAGTGATTCTACTGCCTCAGTCTCCTGAGTAGCTGAGGTTGCAGTCACGTGTCTCCAGGTCCAGCTAATTTTTTGTATTTTTAGTAGAGATGGGGTTTCACCATGTTAGTCAGGATGGTCTTGATCGTTTGACCTCATGATCTGCCTGCCTTGGCCCCCCCAAAGTGCTGGGATTACAAGCGTGAGCCATCATGCCCGGCAATAGATCTTTCCTGACATGCCTATTTCTGTACTAAAACTTATTGATTTGTCTGAGTATGTCATATATAATAAAAATTCTTTGCCTATTTTTTGTTACAAATGTTCTCCTATTTGTTGTTCAAACTTTAATTTATGATACTTTGACACTAAAGAGTTGTCTATCTCTTGATATTTTTTCTTTTAATTCTTTTCATCATATACAGAGACCAAATGAATATATTCCTAAATAATCCTTATTCATACAGAGATCAAATAAATAAATACCTAAATTAGAGTGTTCACTATATTTTTTGGTCATTTTATAACTTGGAAAGGTTTGGTGTATCATACTTACGATTGCTGTATAACAAAACCTCCCCAGGGAAACTCGTCTCTGCTCCAAGTAGTATCAGCTGGGGAAGTGGAGCAGATAAGAAGATGCACCACAAAGATCCTCCCCTTTCAAGGAAAGACTTGCTGTCCAGCTGTAGGGTGTGTGGTTAGCAAACACTTCTAGCTATCAGCCTTTCAGGGCTTTGCTTAAATGCAAAGAGCTCCTTCATCTGAGGTCATATCCTTTCCAGGGAAGCTCTCATCTGATGACTGAGAAAGGCAGGAATACAAAAGTCTGTCCATTCGAACCTGACACTGAACAAATTTGATGGGCAAAATCCACCGTAGAGCATAATACCTGGTTGGCAAGGGCTTTGGCAGACCTTCATTGTGGTTTAGATGTTTTTCTCTGCTCAGTCCTGTGTTTCTTCTTCCTTTCACAGATGTTGATAACTCCTACCCACTTGTATTCTCCACTCAATCTCAGTGTTTGCTTCTGGAGAACCTAACATGAAGTAGGCAGCTGACTGGATGTTGGAAAATCCTTTTTCAAGATGGCTTACTGCTATGACTGGTAATTGGGGCCAGCTGGCTGCTAAGAGCTCAGATAGACTGAGCTAGGGACATCAATTTTTCTTGATGTGGGTCTTTTTACAAGATATTTGAGCTTCCTCATGGCAGGTTAACTGGTTCTTATAATGGTCGATTTGAAAATGTGTATTTTTTATGAAGTACAAAGTTGAAATATTTTGCATCTACATATCAGTTATATTCTTCAAAAATCTCTATTTCCTTACATTTTTAGATTGCTTTGTATAAAATGGGGAATTTCTACTTTTCAGTTTTAGAAGGTATTTGACATGCACATTCTCCATTAATGACATGATATGCACATTCTCCAAAACCATTTCATGATATCCTAAGACACAAAAGGCAGTTAATTAGTTAATTAACTCATGTAATTAACTAATTACATGAATTAATTCTTGTAAGGCAGTCTTTGCCAAATAATAAAAAGTCCTACATCTTAGACAGCTCCAGTTCAAGAAACTACTAAGCTACTGGAGTTTGCACACCATTATAAAGCTATGGTAAAACTCTGTTTGCTTTAGTTTTCCCCAGTTGCATAATTTATTTAAAATTCTTAACTGTATTAGACAATAGTCTTAATGAGTTAATAAAATAATCTTTTTATTTCATTTTTTATTTAATACTCAACATGAATTATCCACAATAGGTATTTGAGCTTTTTCAATCATTACAGATCTTTGAAATCCCATAGAATGTGTAACTTAAATCTAATGAATATTCAGCAAAAGAGGTGCACATAATTTGACAGGATTGGGATACTGCTCCTAATGCTACTAGAGTATTACAAGGACAGGAATGCAGTCACTCTTGTTCATCTGGGAATGTTTCCCCAGAATGGTGGTTGTCATTTCATTATGGTTAGAAACACTAAGGATACTTCATCTATATTGTAACCGATATTATACTTGAGAACTTGAGATCTGAGCTTGTGGATTCTGCCATTATATAGAAACAGAGACTTAATTGGCACAGTATTTTCAGGAATTTTGCAAGAAGGATTTACAAAATTGAAATATATTTTATTTCTTTAGTTCACAATATATTCAGGTTATGTCATTTAAGTATGTCATTTAACATGAGATGGAATCTAAGCCTAAACCTTGCCTGCTACTCTCCTTTTTAACATATCCTTTGGAAAATGCTCAGTTTTTAAAAAGCACCATGTTACTCACTCATGGGAGCTTTTGTAACTCATGATGACTCTTCCACATTTTCCTGAGGTACTCAGATCTAACTCCTCATTACTCATTTTACATTTGTTCAATGTGATTTTTGTTCTTTGAGTGTACCAGAGAATGTCTTTATATTTGTTTCTTGCTCATCAAGGTATTTCGAATTTTGTTCCCAGTCTCCAGGGGGCTGGCTCTTCTGCCCACCACCACCCCTACACTCCACTATACCTTATCATCAAGATGTTCTTGCATGTAAAACTTAATGAAAGTGCTTACTTACTTGGGCGTCAGCCTAATAATGTCTTCAGAGTATCTGCTGGGAACACAGAACAGCACTCAAGTTGGAGGAACATACAAAGAAAACAAAGGATATAGCTCTTTTCTTCAGAAGACTATACTTGAGATGAAAAGAATGATAGACAGAAACTGCAGTATATTTTTCCAAGGCATCTTCTTCCATTATTTCCCAGTGCAGATTCCAAGTGAAAACTGAGGATACATTAAATTCTAAGGCAGTATTGATATTGTGTGATTTGTCAGGGCAGGTTATAATGCATATTACTGATGTGGGTGTTGAAATTGGAGCAGGATGAATTCCTTTTCAAAAACAACTTATCAAGCCCTGTTTGATTTTGACTTTAAACAATGAGTTGCAATTCTTCTTATATAAAGCCCACACAATTTCACATTTATAAAACTGTTCTTCAAGATTCTTATATGCTATGGTAAATATGCAAAATGTATGTCATCAAAGTGGGTAAATTAAGAAGAATCAAGTAACAAAAATTATTTGTGAACATTTTTTATAATAGCCTGTGTACTAGAATAAACTGTATAATGTTGAGACATTCTGCTTAACTGTAATTTAGACATCCTGAATGTTTTTTTAAAAATCCTCTAACAGTGCCTTTCCTGATGAGGCTCACTGAGATTACCTGCTGCAGCTCAAAAGTCAAAGGCTATAGTTGCATGAAGATCAGAGCATCTTCAAGTGTCAAACTCAGTTAAAGATTTAGACTCTAACTTAGTTAACTCTAAGGCTATTTGGTTTGGAGTTTGGAACTGTTTGCAACTGTAAAATAGGGGTCAGCCAGATATTCACGCTAGATTATATGTAACATGGAAGTTTGTGAATAAAGGGTTCAGTAGCCCATGTAAGTTTGGAAATGCTGGATAAAATATTTTTCCATTAGAGAACAACAAACTTCAGTATTTAAGGCTCAATAAGTATCTCAGTTCAAAAAAAAAAAAAAAAACAGTTTGACTCTGTTTAACCCAGAATTTCCAAAACCTCTATGAGCATAGAACTCCATTTCATATAAAATCTACTGAAATGCTACAGAAATACAGTTCTGCAGAACACATGAGGAAATATTGATCCATCAAACACCTCTCGACCACTTAGTAAATACTTAGTAAGCATCTTCTTCATAAAGTTAGCACTTTTCATCTATGACATGAAGGAAGTAAAGATGAGTTAGTCATCACATCTATCTACAGGAAATTTTCAAAGAAGTAGAGGAAATGTGAGATTAAAAGCAAACTTATTTTCAACCAGAAAGACCTCATTGCTATAATAGAGTCCAAAAGAATATGCATTTGGCTTCCAAAGAAGTAAAGAAGACAAATGAGATCAGAGAATGCTTGAAAAAGAATGTACAGTTAGAGTTCTGGCTGAAATGATGGTGAAATGTTGCTTTGTAGGGTCAAGAAGGTTACAATACATGGGGAGGGTGCCAAGGAAAAAAGCCCAGAGATGCTGGGAAGCATTGAGGAACAGATGCACCGCAGTGTGCACAGAAAGGCATGGAGTGGAAAACTAAGCCAAGTTAAAGTTAAATTTGTTCCAGCCCTTAACTTTCATATACTACATAGTAGTGACTACTGGGAATAGCAATACAACTGAAAACAAGTCCAACAGTATAAGCATAGTAGGTCAATAATTAAATCAGGATATCCAATATATTTTGGCAAGGTTTTAAAACAGGAAAAAGACAAAAATCTTTAAGAGCACAGAATATTAGTACCAAACATAGTCAAGTAATGCATCCTAGAGAATTCATAGTTAAAATAAGGAATGCAGAACTTTATTCTGTCTACCATGGGGAGCCATATAAGTTGCTTTTGTTTTTAATGGGGGCAATTGGATTAGATCTCTCTTTTCAGGAAATAACTCAGAGGCAATATGAAAGACAGATTGGAAGCACAGACAGGAGGCAAGAGAATCAGCTAGAAGGCAATAGTAAAGGTTATTAAACACCAAACTTACAGCATAGTCAGCAATGGAGGACAGGAAATGGATGTTAAAAAGAAATGTGTCCTAATGACCAATTAGAGGCAGAATTACAGAAGAGGGAAGAGGAAAGATATTTTCCTAATTTTTCATGATGATATAATCAATTAAAGAGCTAATTTTAACATAGAATACAGATGTTCAAAAGATGCATTAATCATCTTCATTAAGAGATATATTGTCGGCCGGGCGCGGTGGCTCAAGCCTGTAATCCCAGCACTTTGGGAGGCCGAGGTGGGTGGATCACGAGGTCAACAGATCGAGACCATCCTGGTCAACATGGTGAAACCCCGTCTCTACTAAAAATACAAAAAATTAGCTGGGCATGGTGGCGCGTGCCTGTAATCCCAGCTACTCAGGAGGCTGAGGCAGGAGAATTGCCTGAACCCAGGAGGCAGAGGTTGCAGTGAGCCGAGATCGCGCCATTGCACTCCAGCCTGGGTAACAAGAGCGAA
>JAPYYA010000188.1:0-17690 GCA_028533165.1 Leontopithecus rosalia | reverse complement strand
CCCAGGCTGGAGTGCAATGGCGCGATCTCGGCTCACCGCAACCTCCGCCTCCTGGGTTCAGGCAATTCTCCTGCCTCAGCCTCCTGAGCAGCTGGGATTACAGGCACGGGCCACCATGCCCAGCTAATTTTTGTATTTTTAGTAGAGATGGGGTTTCACCATGTTGACCAGGATGGTCTCGATCTCTTGACCTTGTGATCCACCCGCCTCGGCCTCCCAAAGTGCTGGGATTACAGGCCTGAGCCACCGCGCCCGGCCTCTCTTTCTTTTTTTTAATTTGAGGTGGGTGGTGGTGGAAGAGAATGGGTACTTGTCATACTAATGATACTAGAAATCAGATAATATAAGACATATGCCATGTTACGTGACACACCTAGTGCAGTTTGGGATGGCATAACTTGTCTAAACATAGATTTGATCATAAAGGTATGTTTATGTATACTCATAAAATTATATTGTTGTAATAAACATACTATATTTGTTTTCATGTCAGTTCAGGGCAGGATGTGCTACCAAATGAGTTTCTGCCAAACTTATAGGAAGATATTTTATTACAGACATTTGGTTGTGGACTCTCTCGTTCTCTAATACACATAAATCTGTGTGTTTGTATATTATATTTCTATATATCATATACATATGTGTATATAAACATACATACACACTTATGTACGGTTCATATATCCTATATGAACCTATATGGTTCTTATGCCCATCCAAAGGTGTTAGAGTCAGTAGCTTTATTATTATTATTATTTTTTGAGATGGTGTCTCACTCTGTCACCCAGGCTGGAGTGCAGTGGCACAATCTTGGCTCACTGCAACCTCCACCTCCTGGGTCCAAGTGATTCTCCTGCCTCAGCCTCCTGAGTAGCTGGGATTATAGGCATGCACCCACCATGCCCAGCTAATTTTTGTATTTGTAGTAGAGATGGGGTTTCACCATGTTGGCCAGGCTGGTCTTGAACTCCCGACCTTGGGTGATCTACCCTCCTCAGCCTCCCAAAGTGTGGAATGACAGGCGTGAGCCACCGTGCCTGGCCAGTAGCTTTATAATTTAATAAACAATTGAATTTAATGCTCTTTTTCATTCACATGTTTTGTTTGGCTCTGAAGGGCATTTTTCTCTTCTGTCAAGGTGCAGTGTGGGAACATCGGTGATTTGAAGTAATAATTAGGCTTTCTTTTTCTTAGCAATTCCGCTGTGTCAGTAGGGAATGGAAACGACCATTAAGAACATTCCCAAAGCATAAACTTTGCAAACGGACAGAGTCGAATTTGAATCCCAGCTCTACTATTAGTTGACACACTAATGACACGTCAACAGGGGCTCATGTAAGTCAACCCTGGATACGAGTAGATTGTAAATTGTGGAAGTTGGTTAGTGATTAACTGGGAAAGAGGAAAAGAAATAGCGGCTGGAAAAGCAAAAGGAAAGCAGTTAGATCGTAATACTTTACCTCTTGATTTTGGTGGTGGTGGCACCAGTATGTTAACTTTCAGGCTGAGTAACCTACGCACGGTACCTTTCTGTGTGTACTGTTTCCGTATGTATCATTTAATAAAATGTTACAAGTCTGATAGTCAGAATCTTGGTGTCCCCTACAAATTGGTCTGTTGAAATCTAATCCCCAGGCCCCGCACCCCTTCTCCGCCGCCGGCTCCCGGGTGTGGTGTTGGCTCCAGCTCTCTGCTCCCACAGCTTGACCTTTGTATACTTATATCTTAATGATATAAAAGTTTACTTAATGAATAAATGGATTTTCTGGTCTGCTAAGTTGAGGGAGTCACTCCCAAAAGTAATTTAGTCATAGTGAAAGGATTGCTGAATAGGTCTTTATGGCTCCAATCTTAGATGTGGTTATCGTGACTTATTAAACACAACTGCATAAATGGTTTAGTTTTTCCCTAGATGAATATATTAAAAACAACTCAAAAGAAAAATTGCCAGCATCACACATATATATATATATATATATATATATATATATATATATATATATGTTTTTTTTTTTACTCTGAAGACCAGTGTTTTTTTTTTTTAAAGATGGGGTTTCACCATGTTGGTTAGGCTGGTCTTGAACTCGGGACCTCAGGTGATCCGCCCACCTTGCTAGTATCAAACTCCCAACCTCAGGTGACCCGCCCACCTTGACCTCCAAAGTGCTTGGATTACAGGCGTGAGCCACCGCGCCTGGCCTGAAGACTAGTGTTTTATGAAACACAGTTTAAGAAATGTTGGTTTAGATTTTAATCTTTTGGGTAAAACAAAGCTATTTATATTTTAAGAATGAGAATGATAGTCTCATTGGCAGTAGGGGGAATGTGAAGGCTAGAATAGAAGTAGAGAAATAATAGATAGGAGATTATTTCAGTAGTTAATGCAAGAGATGAGAAGAATCTTTTTTTTTGAAATGGAGTCTCACTCTGTCGCCAGGCTAGAGTGCAGTGGTGGGATCTCAGCTCACTGAAACCTGTGTTGTCCGCGTCCGAGCGATTCTCCTGCCTCAGACTCCTGGGTAGCTGGGATTACAGGTGCTTGCCACCTTGCCCAGCTAATTTTTGTATTTTTAGTAGACATGGAACCCTATGTCTTACAATCTTGGCCAGGCTGATCTTGAACTCCTGACCTCGTGATCCTTGGCCTTCCAAAGTGCTGGGATGACAGGTGTGAGCCACTGCACCCAGCTGAAATGATGAGAATCTTAACCAAGACTGGCAGGATCCATTGAGAAGAGAGAATTGATCCAAGAACTTTCAAGGTGGTGAAATTGACAGGCTTAGCAACTGTGGTGGATACCTGAAAGGAAGATCCATGCCCAGATCCCTCTTCAAGGATGTTCAGTCATTCCAGTTTCTGGGCATGCCAGTTTCTGAAAATGATTTTTAATATATTCCTGTAATAAAAATATTAAACCATTTATGCATTTTTTTTGAAGACTAGATCTCACTCTGTTGCCCAGGCTGGAGTGCAGTGGCTCTCAGCTCACCACAACCTATGCCTCCCAGGTTCAAGGGATTCTTCTGCCTCAGCCTCTCGAGTAGCTGGGACTACGCCTGGCTAATTTTTTTGTATTTTTTTAGTAGAGACAGGGTTTCACCATGTTGAGCAGGCTGGTCTTGAACTCCTGACCTCAAGTGATCTGCCAATGTTGGCCTCCCAAAGTACTGGGATTACAGGTGTGAGCCTGGCCTATGCAATTCTTTTTATTATTTCATAATAACCACTGGTGACGTATACCTCAGGACTCCAGAAGCAGCATCAGAGACCTCCTAATCAAAAAGCA
Source organism: Leontopithecus rosalia (assembly GCA_028533165.1). Lineage (NCBI taxonomy): Eukaryota > Metazoa > Chordata > Mammalia > Primates > Cebidae > Leontopithecus > Leontopithecus rosalia. The sequence continues at coordinate 14,403 of JAPYYA010000188.1, read as the reverse complement.
TCTTCTTCATTTTGCATACTGACTCCTGCTACTCCTAGTTTGTGTGGGAGTGCCACTGGCAGATAGTCTTTATCTACCAGCCTTTTCGGGGATTGTCTCAATTGCAGAGAGACCTTGCCCATATCTAACGAGTGGTCAGGAGGGCTTCGTGGCTCCACAGCTCCAGAGCGAGCTCCACAGGCTTAGCTTCGTGTGTGTGTGTCCTGGGTAATCACACAGAAGGTGGCTGGGGAGTGGTTTAGTGTTCTCCTGTCACCTTTTTACAATTTTTAATTTTAATTTAATTTTAATTAATTTATTTTTGAGATGGAGTTTCACTCTTGTTGCCTAGGCTGGAGGGCAGTGGTGGGATCTCAGCTCACTGCAACCTCCGCCTCCTGAGTTCAAGCAATTCTTCTGCCTCAGCCTCCTGAGTAACGGGGATTACAGGTATGTGCCACCATGCCCAGCTAATTTTGTGTTTTTAGCAGAGACGGAATTTCTCCATGTTAGTCAAGGTGGGTTCAAGCAATTCTCCTGCCTCGTTCTCCTGAAAAGCTGAGATTACAGGCACCTGCCACCACGCCCAGCTAATTTTTTGTATTTTCAGTAGAGAGGAGATTTCACCGTCGGTCAGGCTGGTCTTGAACTCCTGACCTCCGGTGATCCACCCACCTCGGCTTCCCAAAGTGCTGGGATTACAGGCATGAGCCACTGCGCCCAGCCACAGTTTTAACATTTTAGCAAGGAGCGCTGCATCTTCGTTTTGCACTGGGACCTGCAGATCACATAGCCAGCACTAACGTGGGAGTATAAAGGACTTGCCATCTGAGCTCATGGCAGCGTAACTCTGAGAAGTCTTGGAGTCCCCCATGGAGTCAGTTGAGTCAGTTCTTGCTTGACTTCACTTCTTTCCCTGCTCAGTCCTGCCTGTTTCCCCTTCCCTCTTCAGGGACTGGTCCCAAGGACTCTCCTCAGTAAACTGCTCACTAACCTCCGTCTAAGAGTTTGCTTCCTGGGAAACGCAGCGTGCACCCTGTTAATTGGATACGGAAGCTGGAGTCAAGAACATCCCTGGCAGGTTTTGTCATGACTTAGAGGACGATGGTGCCATTCACAAACGAGGGGGTCCAAAAGAGGAAAAATACTGGAAGAAAAAAGTAATGACGTTGTATTGGAATTTAATACTTCAGTTTTGTATGTTTAATTTTGATATGACTGAAGGTCATCCAGGTAGAGATGACATATTAATCTGGAGTTCTGCAGAGACGTTTGGGATGAGGATGGAGTGTCACTGTTTAAGAATTTGTTAAACAGGCCGGGCGCGATGGCTCACTCCTGTAATACCAGCACTTTGGGAGGCCGAGGCGGGTGGATCACGAGGTCAAGAGATCGAGACCATCCAGGTCAACATGGTGAAACCCCGTCTCTACTAAAAATACACAAATTAGCTGGGCACGGTGGCACGTGCCATTAGTCCCAGCTACTTGGGAGGCTGAGGCAGGAGAATTGCTTGAACCCAGAAGGCGGAGGTTGCAGTGAGCTGAGATCGGGCTATTGCACTCCAGCCTGGGTAACAAGAGCGAAACTCCGTCTCAAAAAAAAAAAAAGAAAAAAAGAATGTTAAACAAGGAGGGGTCTAACAAGAGACAATCTCCATCTAAGGGCTGAGCAAAAGGATCCGGCAAAAGGATGGAGAAGAAATAGCTTGGGAGAAAGAAAGAAGTAGGAGAGAATGTGCGTGGATGGAAGCCTGAGTAAAGTGAACTGAAATGAATGGTATCTGAAGGTAAGAAAGGGGAGACTGCCAGGTGGGGTGGCTCGCGCCTGTAATCCAGCACTTTGGGAGGCTGAGGTGGGTGGATCACCAGGTCAGGAGTTTGAGACCACCCTGGCCAATATTGTGAAACCCCATCTCTACTAAGAATACACAAATTAGCCTGGCATGGTGGCACATGCCTGTAATCCCAGCTACTGGGTAACAACAGCAAAACTCTGTCTCAAAAAAAAAAAAAAGCAATCGAGACCATCCTGGTCAACATGGTGAAACCCCGTCTCTACTAAAAATAAAAAATTTAGCTGGGCACGGTGGTGCGTGCCTGTAATCCCAGCTACTCGGGAGGCTGAGGCAGGAGAATTGCTTGAACCCAGGAGGCGGAGGTTGTGGTGAGTCAAGATGGCGCCATTGCACTCCAGCCTGGGTAAGAAGAGCGAAACTCTGTCTCAAAACAAACAAACAAAAAAAACCCAAGAAACAGAATGATTGATAAAATTAAGTGGTAGCTCTTCTATTAGTCTTCAAATCAAGCCTTCACCACTTTCTCCCTCTCTCCCCTTCAAATAGTTGTCTTTAGGCCAGGCACAGTGGCTTGCACCTGTATTCCCAGCACTCTGGGAGGTTGAGGTGGACGGATCACGAGGTTAGGAGATCGAGACCATCCTGGCCAACATGGTGAAACCTTGTCTCTACTAAAATACAAAAAATTAGTTGGGAGTGGTGGCATGCACCTGTAGTCCCCGCTACTTGGGAGGCTGAGGCAGGGGAATCGCTTGAACCTGGGAAGCAGGGGTTGGAGTGAGCCGAGGTTGTGCCACTGCACTCCATCCTGGTGACAGAGAAAAAAACATAGTGGTCTTTAGTTATAATAGTCTCTATGTGGAAATTTTCTGAAAATTCTTCAAAACAAAGTGCTTCTTTTATGCCACGGAAAATGATGAGAGCAGTAGACCCGATTCCTTCTGAATTCACAGACTTGCAGAGTGGCAGATCACTAGAAGGCAAAAGTCGCTCTAACTTAGAAATGGAATTGGTATTGGTGAATTCAAGGAGAGCCAAGAAGAGAACCAAAAGGAGGAGGGAGAGGGAAGATTTTAATGCTGTGCAGCGGTGCTCAGGTCTAGGTCCTAAGTCTCATAGGATCGTCTCTTGATTTGGGCTATTATGGTGGGACGTTACTGACAAGACAGAAAATAACAGGGAAATCCTATTCCTTTTGCCTTCAAAATTTATTTTGTCTTTATTTCACTTGACCTGGTTCATTTCCTCTGTAGTTTCTTATTTCAGCAATATTATTGAACACTGTCATGATTAATCAGGCACACTGGGTGCTGGTGACAAGAGGGTGAGGACAAAAATTCTTGTGGTCATGGAGCACTATTACAGTATGGAGATAACAAATAAGTGAAGTAAGCTAACTCATTCAGTATGCTACAAGCTGTAAGCTGTTGTATGTTGTGGAGAAAACAAATCAGGGAAAAAGGAGTCAGAGAATACGGAGGGGGTGCAGTCAGACCACCTGCTTAGCTGCGTCCTGCACAAGGATATTTGGGCAGGGCTAAACATGAGCTGACATCCAGTCATCTTCTGGTGAGAAGGTGCCTTTTTCTGACTAATGATAGGGCTTCAAAAGCCTCAGGTGGGGACCAAAATATTAATGTCTGCCTTTAAATGGAACACTTTGAAATGCCCTTCTGGCAATATTGAGTTATTAAGCTTTTGAACACATTGGATACAAACTTTTGCCAAGGTTTTACAAATTTTATACTATAACTCTAAATCTTTTTGTAGATGAGAAAATCATGTATTAAAGAATTAAAATCTTATTGAAGTCTAACAACATTCCATCAGTCGTATTTACTTTGTCTGTAGGTAGGTTCCTGCAAGAACCTACCTACCCCAAATGGGTTGATGAGTTTCTCTTCAGAGAATCAGAGTAAGCCTAAGTGTTCTTCCATGTGTGGCACTGTTGGTGTTTTTGCACTGATTATGTGAAGAGTAAAACCACAATTATAGAATACGAGGCTTTCCTTGGAGTCCCAGGAAAGTCGCATATTCTATAATTTATAGGGCCACCACAATTTGTCTAATTAAAAATGAATATAACTTCTGCCCTTTTCAAGCATAACACATGTTCTGTCTCCCAGTGTTCCTTCGTTACTGAGATAATGGCCTGTCAGTGTAGGCTAATTTCTTGAGTATTTTAAGTTGGATGCCAATTAGCCCTCCCTATCTAAAGCACATCTTGATATTTTTTCTTCCCAAGACAAGCCAGTCTCCACTTTCTGCCCCTTTCTTGGTACAGATGGTGTGTATTACATGTATTAAATTACAGTTACTTTAAAAAATTGAGATAAAAGTTTGAAAACATAGTCTACTAGCCGGGCATGGTGGCTCATGTCTGCAATCCCAGCACTTGGGGAGGCTGAGGCGGGTGGATCACCTGAGGTTGGGAGTTCGAGACCAGCCTGACCATCATGGAGAAACCCTATCCCTACTAAAAATACAAAATTAGCTTGTCACCCAGGCCGGAGTGCAATGGCACAATCTCAGCTCACTGCAACCTCTGCCTCCTGGGTTCAAGCTATTCTCCTGGCTAAGCCTCCTGAGTAGCTGGGACTACAGGCATGTGCCCTTATGCCTGGCTGATTTTTTTTGTATTTTTAATAAAGATGGGGTTTTGCAATTTTGTCCAAGCTGGTCCTGAACTCCGACCTCAGGTGATCTGCCTGCCTTGGCCTCCCAGAGTGCTGGGATTACAGGCATGAGCCCCCATGCCTAGCCTGTAATTTTAGTAGAGATGGGGTTTCACATGTTGGCCAGGCTGGTCTCAAAACTCCTGAGCTCAAGTGATCTGCCCTCCTCTTCCTCCCAAAGTGCTGGATTACAGGCGTGACCCACTGCGCCTGGCCAATATTGTATTCCTACCTTTTATTTTTCCCTGCAATTTCTGTTTTGCTTTGGTCCACTGATTTTGTCCTACAAGTTTCTGTACTCTCTTTCGGTGAGGATGAGACCATTGGGTTAGCCTCAGAATTATAGGAAAACCCAATTTAGAGTTGCTAAAGGAGAAGACAGAAAAGGACACTGGCTTGTACGGATGAAGAGGGTTAGTCATCCCAATCATTCTGGATGGATGGAAGTTACATGATAATTAGAATTATTGGGTATCAGTGTCTTTTTCCTGTTTGGGCTATTTCTCTCCCCCCTTGTCTCTCTCCACCACCTTGTCGTGCATTCCCCATGGCTTTTCTTGAGTGAAAGCCAGACATCCAGTCACCGCGAGAGCACCCACCCCCTCCCTTGATTCTACCCTTCATTTGCTTCTGGATTTTAGTCCCATATATCTATCTCCATTGCATTTTCTTTGTGTCTATTGACTAAGGGGTGTAGATCTTCTTCCAGCACAGAGTGTAATTGCAGCACAATTACAACTAAAAAGAAAAGGAAAAGCTGACTTTGCTGAAAATATGCCAGATTCATTCTGAATTCCTTTAAACTACAGGCACATACGCTTATGCTCATGACAATATGAATTTTTTTTTTTTTTTCTGAGACGGAGTTTCGCTCGTTACCCAGGCTGGAGTGCAATGGCGTAATCTCGGCTCACCACAACCTCTGCCTCCTGGGTTCAGGCAATTCTCCTGCCTCAGCCTCCCGAGTAGCTGGGATTACAGGCACGCGCCACCATGCCCAGCTAATTTTTTGTATTTTGAGTAGAGACGGGGTTTCACCATGTTGACCACGATGGTGTTGATCTCCTGACCTTGTGATCCACCCGCCTCGGCCTCCCAAAGTGCTGGGATTACAGGCTTGAGCCACCGCGCCCGGCCCCGACAATATGAATTTGTAAGAAAAGAAGAGAAAAAAGATCTGCCTTCCTTCCCTGCAAAATGTCATCACACATGACCACGAGAGACTGAATGTATAAAGGAAAAATGGTGGGATCATATATAAAAATAGAACTCTGAATTATGACCTGCAGCAACCTGCTTAGGAAACTCACTTCTTTATCTACAATAAATAGTTCAGGACACCAGCCTGCTGTAAGTTGCCGGGACCCACTTGAAAATGAGAGTTGATATGAAGATTATTTTAAACTGAAGATATCTGAGATTCAACAGATGCAGAGGATAGCATCCTTGGAGGTTGTCTTATCTGACTAACAGCAGCAACCTCTGAAAAATGAGGCTACCATAAATCCCCTCTCCTGGGGAGTTTCATGGCCATGAAGAAGATGAAAAGATCACCACACCTGTATAAACAAACATTATAACAAACTTTCTTAACTCCTGTTTGTTCTCCTAAAAGCTGATTGTTTTTCCTAAAGAAACCTATTTGTTCTATGAGAACCTTTTCTGCCCTCTCCCTTTTCTCTGCTAAATTAGTTATATGAACCTTAACTTCAATGGGCAAGCTACTTCTTTGTTGTATACAAAGAAAACTTTTTTTTCTTTCTTTCATCAGTACAAGCCCCAGGTACTGAAGATCCGACTATGAAGAAGATTTTCTTCTGACAGTCAGAGTTGCTGGAAGCCAGGTTGCCATCTCTAGCAACCATCCAGGAAGCTAAAGGATAACTTCCGTAACAACTGGTCCCACACCACAAGGACTTGATTGGTAACTGACATCTACCCGAATCTTTGTGTACTTCCAATTTAAGACCAACCAGAGAAAGTGAAACATGCACCCCAACCCCCATGCAGTATGCCCAACTTCTGTTTAGCCCGCCTATGGCTTCCCCATGGCAACAGCTGCCAGTCAGGGTGCACCTGAACCCTTCCCTTTTTACCCATGCTATAAAACATTCTCATTTCTCTGCCTTTGAATCACTGCCAAAACGCAGTGACAGTAGCTGACTTGCTATACAGCAGGCTGTGGAAAAATAGCATTTGCATTTCTCATTTGATTGGTCTTCATTTATTTCTATAACTTTGTGTTTCATTCATGCAATTCAGAAGTTTCTTTGGAATAACGTGCAGAGTAAATGAAAAAAGATTTATTTGTTATGATACTTTCTATGTTTTCTGCTTATTTAAATTCCCTATTGGAGTTTTGAAATTCTCCCTGATGCTAGTAGTACAGAAATCTTACTTGAAGCAAATCAATTAATCCTGAAGATGACTGAAAGATCAATATGAGAGAGCTGCAGATAAACCAACTATTCTCTAAGCTCTAGGACACCTGCAAACAGCACAAATCCTCTGCATTTTAATACAAGTATTTACACACTGATTTTGCTTGTCAAGAAATGAGAAAATTCAAGTATAAAAAGCTTGGGACTATGAAAACCAAGTGTTTTGTCTAAACATCTTCTTTTGTTGTTAAAAAAGAAGGCTTCAGGCGTGGTGGCACATGCCTGTAATCCCAGCTTCTCGGGAGGCTGAGGTGGGAAAATCGCTTGAACCTGGGAAGCAGAGGTTGCAGTGAGCCAGGATTGCTCCACTGCATCCAGCTCCGGTGACAGACCGTCTCCTGGAGGGAGGTGGCGGGGGCGGGAGAGGGAGGAAGGCTTTCAGAAATTCTGTAAAGTTTTAAATTTGAAGCATCCTTTGTCAAGAGCTCCCCATCCCCCCCGCCATGAACACACCCTACCACCACCACCACCACCAAAAATTGAATAGAGAGTAAATGTCCCAGCTTAACTAAGGCTAGAGCAATTAAAACGTCATTAGATACTAGACAGATTAATGTTTATGCTAATGATCAACACAATGAGATTTGGGAATCAAGCCTTGCCCTCAACGATTCTGAAGTGGGCTATTGCAATTGCACTTGGACCCTGGAGCAGAAGTTGGGGCTGAGGGCGTTGGTGAGTGATGGAATACATCACAGTTATTATATTTTATTTTATAATTAAGTCCCTAGTTCAGCGGTGAGAGCCTGAGGCATGATTTAGAGTAACTGGTGATAGTTCTCTCTGGGAATGCTCCAGCCTTCGCTAACCTGCGGTGTGAAAATAGAAAGCTAACTTTCTTTTCCCTTTCAGTGGTGGTGGTGATGGGTGTGTTTGCTGTAAAAGAAACCGATAATTTGGTAAATGGGTAATTTTTGTAGAAAGCCACAAAATGACCTTGTGAATCTCTTCTAATTTCCAAAGGCTTCTGATTTGCTCTCATTCCTGGACGCCCAGTCATAGCTCCTTTGTTATTAGTACTTCTATTGTTTTTTAGAACTGAAAGACATTTAAGTATAACTAACCATGTGTAAAATATTACTCATGTAGGCGAATTTTTTTTCTCCTAGAATAATAATTAAAAAAACAAACTCAAAAAGTAAAGTGAAAAGAGCATGGATTTTGTAAGCAGACAGACTTGAGTTTGATTCTCCACTCCATCTGCATATCATGATTATTTATGGTTTTGGGGTGAGTCAGCTCTATGTTGGCATGTGACCAAGTTCAGAGCCTCTGTACACCTTATTTTCGTGTGTGTGTGTGTGAGAGAGAGAGAGAGAAAGGGGGGGGAGAGAGAGAGGGGAGAGAGAGAGAGAGAGAGAGAGAGAGAGAGGGAGAGAGGGGGGGAAGAGAGAGAGAGGGGGGGGGAGAGAGAGAGAGAGAGAGAGAGAGAGAGAGAGAGAGACAGTGTCTTGGTCTGTGGCCCAGGGTAGAGTGCAGTGGTGTGACCTCGGCTCACTGTAGCCTATATCTCTGGGTCTCAAGCAGTCCTTCGGACTCAACCTCCTGAGTAGCTGGGACTATAGGTGCATGACACAGCACCCAGCGAATTCTTTGTTTTTCGTAGAGATAAGATCTCACTATGTCCTCCAGGCTAATCTTGAACTCCTGAGCTTAAGCTATCCAGCAACCTTGGCCTCCCAAAGTGCTGGGATTCTAGGTCAGAGCCACCACACCAGGCATTTTTAACATCTTTTAAGTTGATCTAAAAATATTTATCTTCCTGGTCAGGCGCAGTGGCTCACGGGCAGATTAACTGAGGTCAGGAGTTCGAGACCAGCCTGACCAACATGGAGAAACCCCGTCTCTACTAAAAATACAAAAAATTAGCTGGGTGTGGTGGCGCATGCCACCCAGCTACTCAGGAGGCCGGGGCAGGAGAATTGCTTGAACCTGCGGGGCGGAGGTTGCCGTGAGCCAAGATCACGCCACTGCACTCCAGCATGGGCAACGAGCAAAACTCCATCTCAAAAAAAAAAAAATCTTCCAAAGGTTTTGATGAAAATTAACTCTAAAACACACAAAATTGCCCAAAGCAAATAGTAGAAGAGAAGTTTAGTTTTCTCATGTCCCTCTCTAACTCCATCTTTTGATCTTACAAAAGCTGTCCCGCTAACTTTCCAACCTTTCCTGGTGAGTTCAGGCCTCACACATTAATTATGCCATCATAATTCAGCCCTCATGACCATTTATTCTTTGGGAAACTCATGGTTACTGTTTTGAGGTTTAGTTATTTTATTTTTTTCACCGTGGCGTTCTTTTCATTTCTACTGCGTGGCAGGATTGGGAGGAGATGGCAGTACCTGGCTACATGCTTCACATCCGCTGTCGAAGAATAGGCTGGTTCATAAAAGACTATCCTCAGAAACACAGCAAAACACTTTGTGTTCTGTGACTCCTGTCCCTCCATACAACCCCCTGCATACTTCCTGTCACAGCTATGAAACTTGGTAGGCTATGAGTTTCTAGGTTTCTTTCTTTTATTTTGAGACAGGGTCTTATTCTGTCACCCAGTCTGGAGTGCAGTGGTACGATCCCGGCTTACTTCAGGTATACTTCCCCGGCTCAGGTGATTCTCCCAGCCTAGCCCCCTGAGTAGCTAGACTACAGAAGTGCATCACCAAACTCGGCTAACTTTTTTGTATTTTTAGTAGAGAGAGGGTTTTGCTGTGTTGCCCAGGCTGGTCTTGAACTCCTGGGCTCGTGATCCACCTGCCTTGACTTCCCACAGTGCTGGGATTACAGGTGAGCCACCACATCCTTTTGTAATAAAGCTAATTAATTGAGAGCAATAGAAAGAGCAATAGAGAAAGCATTCTGCCCCCACCCCCATAAGTTATCACTTAATTAGGACTATTCCCATTTTTCTAGATGAATAAATTGAACCTGTTGACAAACGGAGCGGCTGCTTTTAAAGGCATGGGGAATTCCTTTAAACCTAGAGCACTTGTACCATTTCTTCAGTGTTAAAACAAAGCTACTTATCTGCTTTATCACGACATGAAGTTGAGTACACTCCAGCGAGCACAGCCACTTTCAGTGAACGGTTTCAGCTTGGATCATAATTCCCTCGAGCTCAATTCTTTAGGTATTAGCAGCTAAAATGTACGCAGTATAGAGAGGAGCTTTGTCTGAGGCTTGAAAACCAGTAAATCATTAGGCATCTTTAAAATATTCAGAATATTTGAATAAATGCAGCTGCACTGCAACTTGCTAATGTAAAATATCAGATGCACCCTGAGTAACAACAACAGCTTGGAGAGACTCTGATGGTCCCTCTTTAATTTTGTTGCTGACACCTGGCTACATTTGGAACTATAAATAGAGTAGCAGGGAGGGGCAGAAAGCCAAAGAGATTTCCTGTTGCTGTCTCGATCCATAAAACGAGGTCTTCAAAGAAAGAAGAAAAATCACATCTGGAAAAAAATCAGGGGCCCATTCAACTAAAAAACGCACCTGCTATAGGCTCTAGCAGAATATATTGTCGTTTAAACACCCTGAATTCTGGTTGGATTTGCAGGACTCGTCACAATGATGGGTGATGCTGCAGCAAGCTGCTTCATTGTTCCAATATTAAGCTTGATTTAGAGCCCCAAGACTCTAAGTTATAAAATTAGGGTGCAGGAGCACTGCCTCCTCTATTTGGATTACCATTCCCAATTATCCAATGCTAGAGAAGGCAGAGGGAGTAGAACAAGGAAGGAAGGTAGAGGGTTACAAAGGAGCCTTGACTAGGCCCTGGGTAAGGATCTAATTAGTGGTGTCAGCAAAGTAACCTATAGCCGGAGGGTATTCTAAAAATTCTGCTCAATAGATAGATTATTAAACTTATTTCCCGGCAGACAGAAACAGAATCTCTGCCTCTGTCTCATGTGAATTGGCTTCTTCCTTAATTCTCCCCCTTTCGTAAATCTAGAAATACATGAAGCAGAGATCATGGCTTTTGGTAGACCAGATCATCTGTCAGCAAATGTGAAGGTGTCAAGAGCATAAACCGAGAAGGTTAAGCAGACTGAGCTTATCTCAACCCTGCTTCCAGCAGCCTCGTGATCTTACTTAGGCTTCCCAAGCCTGAGTTTCGGAAACCCCCCCCTTATAAATATGCTGTGGGAATTGAATAAGATGATCCCCATCCAGAGCCTTGTGTGCTGCGGATGATTAACCCTTTCACTTCTCCCCTTCCCCTGAATACTGACAGGTTTATTTTTGGGATAAATTTATTTAAGTATTTTTTTTTGCTTTATTTTAACATTGCTATAATGCTAGAAGAGAAGGAAAAAAAAAATCACAATGTTTTCTTACACAGAGGAAACTCCAGCCATCTCAAACATAGGAGTAGATTTAATGCTGCAGAGGTCTAAAACATTTCTCTATATCCAAGTTTCTAATCCTTGTCTTGTACCAAAGGAGTCTAAGAGATTTGAGAATAATATGCAGCTACTTTAATAGGTTTTCTAAGACTGTGAATTGGCTTATAACACAGGAAGCTCCTTCTTTTCATCATAGGGTTGAAAGTCAACATTTTTTTCCTAAGGATTATAGGATTACCTCTTATACTGTATTTCATAAACTGTTAAAAGAACTAAGGAACTCAATAAATGTTAAATAATGACATCAAATCTGAGTTTTTTTTAAACACGAATGTATTAAACTGTGAGTCTTTATCTCTATCCACGCCATTTATTATTACAACTTAGTCTAGCAAAAAAAAAAAAGTGAAACATTTACAAAATCTTTTATTTGCAAGTGGTCAAGCAAAACCAAATTGACACAGGTATCCCTCATAACTAACTTGTGACATTATTCGTACGTGACCCAGCCTGAACAGGAATCCAGTTTCTGTTTTCTTCTGTTAACCTCTGGCAGCAGCCTCCATACTAATTTAAAGATCTCTTGCCGCAGATCAAACCTTTCCATGCTGTGGAGCAGCAAAAGATTCTGTGTGTCACAGAACTTAGCAGGTGAAGTTTTGGTGCACACATACCAGAAGAAAAGTAACATTTGCTGCCACGTTATCAGTGTTGAGACATACACTTAATGTTTCTGAAATGGGGATGTGTCTGGGGCTTCATAGATGAACGATCTTACAATCTAGGGCACCTTACATTAATTGTCAGCGGGGGTAGAGGTGACTAGTTGCCATTGCCCAGGGATGAGAGTCCTACGTTATTATTCCTGGGGGCGTGACTGGAAAACTGCAGCTCCTCAGCATTGCAACCCATGGATCATTGCCGGGACGTCAGGAACATCTGGGAAAGACTCTAAAGCCTGGTTATGGATTAGAAATCTTTTCTTTTTTTTTTTTTCTTGAGATGGAGTCTTGTTCTGTCACCCAGGCTGGAGTACAATGGTGCCATCTTGGCTCACTGCAACCTCCGCCTTCCGGGTTCAAGCAATTCTCCTGCCTCAGCCTCCCAAGTAGCTGAGACTACAGGCACCCGCCACCACGTTGGGCTATAGTTTTTATAGAGATGGGGTTTCACCGTATTGGCCTTCTGGTCTCAAACTCCTGACCTTGTGATCCACCCACCTCGACTTCCCAAAGTGCTGGGATTACACGTGAGAGCCACCTCGACCGGCCATGGATTAGAAATCTTATATTGACACTGTATAGTGAGATCAGAAAAGCCCCAGAGATCAGTGTTCTTTTGCTCTGAGGGTGTGATGGACAAAATTGGTGGAAAAGCTTGGTCATCAGTGATACTGCGGGAATGTGTTCTCTTTCCAGCTCCACAAGGGCAGGAATTTCCCAGCACCGTGCCCCCCTCCCATCTCTCTCCATCTGGGAGATTTAATGGTTTATGTTTAAGTTTCAATCACCCCAGCAGAAGTTAAAAGGAACTTCTTTAATTGGCCAGAGGAACTTGGGAACTTGGGAATTTCTCCCAGGATAAATTCCCCTGCTCCTTCACACCGGATTTCCAGCTCTCTGGAATCCCCTCTCTTTCCCCTCTTGGATTTCCCCTCTGGGGTCTCCTTCCAGCCGGTGTGGAAGCTGCTTTCCTCTCCTGGATTCCATCTTTCTGGATCCTCTCACTCAGTGCCAGGGGAGTTTTCCTTCTCTGGTTTTCTCCCTCTGGGAACCCTTCTCACTCAGCACGAGCGCCTTTTCTTTCTCTTATTCAGTGTGAGAGCTACCTGTTTCTTCTCTCTCCTTCTTCTTTTTCTCTCCTAAATAAATGACTTTTCTGCAACACTTTTGGGGTCTGGTATTTATTTCACGAGCGCACTGCGCCGTGGTCTCCTCTCTCATTCTTGAGAGAGTGATAGACCAAGAACCTGGAGAAACGTCCTCTCAGGAAAGCTGAGGGCTCCCCTGAACCCCAACAATACTGAGTTGAAAAATAATTCAGAAAAGCCAGTCTGTGAATGTGAAGAAGTATTAGAAGAAATATCTTGACCAATTTCTCTTACTTACATCTTCCTTTTAATAAGAGCATAAGAGGGCTGGGCGCGGTGGCTCACGCCTGTAATTCCAGCACTTTGGGAGGCCGAGGCGGGTGGATCACGAGGTCAAGAGATCGAGACCATCCTGGTCAACATGGTGAAACCCCGTGTCTACTAAAAATACAAAAAATTATCTGGGCATGGTGGTGTGTGCCTGTAATCCCAGCTGCTCAGGAGGCTGAGGTAGGAGAATTGCCTGAACCCAGGAGGCGGAGGTTGCGGTGAGCCGAGATCGCACTATTGCACGCCAGCCTGGGTAACAAGAGCAAAACTCCGTCTCAAAAAAAAAAAGAAAGCACAAGAATGCATATATTGGTATCTAAAGCCATGGGATGGCATGAGATCACCAACAGAGTGAAAACAAAGGAGTAGGCGGGCGCAGGGGCTCAGGCCCATAATCTCAGCACTTTGGGAGGCTGAGGCTGACGAATTGCTTGAACCCAGAAAGATCAGTCTGGGCAACATAGTGAAACCCCATCTCTACAAAAAATACGAAAAAATTAGCTGGGTGAGGTGGCATGTGCCTGTAATCCCAGCTACTTCGGAGGCTGAGATGGGAGGATTGATAGATCGCAGGAGGTCAAGGCTGCAGTGAGCCATGATCAAGCCACTGTACTCCAGTCTGGGAGACACGGTGAGACCTTCTCTTAAAACAAAACACAGTAAAACAAAACAAAACACCAGAAGAAAACTTAAAGGTGTTTGGTGTCCTGAAAGCTAGGACAGAAAGCATTTCAAGAACGGGAGAGGCATCAGGTTAGTAAAATGCTTCTAAGAGGTCAGGTGAAATGACTGAGGACTGACTAGTGATTTTAACCACGTGGATGTTACTAAAGACCTGGTAGGAGCAGTTTGGTGTTTGCTGTGGGGTTAGCCTGATCGTAGTGGGATCTAAAGAGAATCCTAGAAGAGGAATAGCTGGGAGTATAGATAATTATTTCAAGGAATTTTCCTGTTTAAAAAAGAGAAATGAGAATATAGCTAGAACAGAAATAGTTTTGTTTTTGTGTATATTTTTTTTTTT
>JAPYYA010001879.1:0-14647 GCA_028533165.1 Leontopithecus rosalia | reverse complement strand
CCCAACGCCATGTTACATCCAGACCCATTTCACATGCAAGGATACACAAAGACTCAAAACAAAGGGATGGAGAAAGATTTAGCAACCATAGGGAGAGCAAAAATAAATAAATAAAAAGCAGGAGATGCAACTCTCGTATAGGGTAAAATAGATTTTAAAGCAACATAGATACAGTGGTAAAAGGATCAATGCAACAACAAGAGCTAACGATCCTAACACCCAGATACATAGACTTAGATTCAATGAAACAGAAAATTAATAAGGATATCAAGGACTCGAACTCAGATCTGGAACAAGTAAACTTAATAAATATTTATAGGGCGCTCCACTTCAAATACACAAAATATACATTCTTGTCAATACCACATCACACCTACTCATAGGTTTAAATGAAACATTGATTGGTCATTATTAATACCCATTTTTTTTTCAGAATAAAGCAATATTTTCGTTCACCCTCCCTCTCTCTCTTCCTCTATCTTTCTCTGCTTTACTCATTTTTTTTTCTTTCATTCCCTCTCTCAAAAAAAGCAAGAAATCTACTTGTAAACCTCTAGATCCAGGTCGGCAATATCTCTCTCATTGCTTGATTTCCTTCCTTCCCTTCCCTTCCTCCCTCCCTCCCTTCCTCCCTTCCTTCCTTCATCTCTTCCTTCCTCCCTCCCTTCCTCCTTCCCTCCCTTCCTGCCTTCCTCCCTTCCTCCCCCCACAAAATAAAAAAAAAAACAAAAACTGAATGTCATTGAATAAACATGTAAGTTGTATCTTAATACAGCTGTTACACGATGAGTGGTCCTTTGTCCCATCTAGTGAATGCAACCACTGGACTCTAAGGAGTCCCACCCTAGACCCTACTTTCTTATCCACTACACAGCACAGCCTTACTTTAGCATGAACATAAACCTCAGACTTTCTACTTCACTTTTTTTTTCTCAAAGGCCCCAGGAACCCTCCTTGGGAAAGGCCAGGAATGACCAGTCCCCCGCTTTGGTGCTACCAGTGGCAGCTCCTGCAATAGCTCTCACAGCAGTTCCAGCCACCAGCCTCCCCAGAGGCAAGGGCGGGGGTACTCACCTCCACCATCTCAAATGTGATTAAGTCAGCAGTGTGTCCGACGTGTTCACTAGATTTGCATCATGGCTCCAGAGCCTGGCCAGGCATTCATCCGGAACAAACTTTGCAGAACCGGGCAGCCGACTAATTAATTGTTGCATCAGTAAAACCAGGGTTTGATTATATCATGATGAATTACATTGTTTAAAAGAACTTAACAGCTGTATTAAGTAAGGAAAACAACAGAGATCGATACTGGAGAATTTCCTCAGCCAAAGAGTCAGCATTTCTCATTGACTAGAGGTCAGTGGTGAGGAGAGGGCTTATTCGCAGAGCAGAGATGATGTTTCTCTCTGGCAAGGCTATACTTAGTTAATATGTAGGATTTTACAACAGGAAAAGTCGAATACTGGAACCCCAGAAACAGGAAGTAGTTGGCACAAAACTCAAATCTTTGGAGTTGGTTAGACTTGTGTTCAAATACCAGGTACTTCACTTCCTAGCCATGGGTCTGGGCAAGCCATCTAACCTGGGACTCAGTTTCCCTCATCTACAAAATGGGGTATAAACCAACAATAAAATTCTAAGCCCTACAAATGACTAAATGGACTCTCCTTTCACCCAACAGAACCTGGAAACCTTTCTGGCCATGCCAGGAAGGAGAAGTCAGACATGCCTCATTATACCCTCCTCCCTTTGGCATTATGGTACACAAATGATCAGCATTAATGTTAGAATAGAAATCCGAAGACTGACAGAACAGATTCTTTGTAGCAATAAGATATCAAATTCCAAACCGACTCTGGTATAGCATCACATGACAGCAGGGCCCTGAAAGAAACCAAAGTATTTTATCCGAATATATACTTCGACATATTTTGAAATGGCCCCGCAAGGCTGTTTCTTGTGGGAGAAATTTACGTTCTATAGCAAATCCCCTTTGCTTTCTAGGTCTTTTTCTGATCCTGAAGATAATGGCTGAGAGTCTAGCACCTTTTAAGGGTCTGAATCAGAGACATTTGTCCTATATTGCCTCTGGGGGTGTTCACCTTATGAGACTTCATATACATAATAAGACCTTGGTCCCTGTAACTCTTTATCTTAACCCAGATACTCCTTTCTATTGATTCCAGGGCTTTTTTTTTTTTTTTCAAATGGAGATTTGCTCTTGTCCTTCAGGCTGGAGTGCAATGGCACAATCTCAGCTCACTGCAGCCCTCCTGGGTTCAGGCCATTCTCCTGCCTCAGCCACTGAAGTAACTGGGATTACAGGTGCCTGCCACCATGCCCAGCTAATTTTTGTATTTTTAGTAGAAAAGGGGTTTTGTCATATTAGTCAGGCTGGTTTCAAACTCCTGGCCTCAGGTGATCCACCTGCCTTGGCCTCCCCAAGTGCTGGGATTACAGGCCTGAGCCACCACATCTGGCTTCATTGTAGGTCTTTAGATAATAACTCTTTCAACCATTTGCCAATCATAAAAATCTTTGAAACCACTCATGAACTCCAAACCTCACCACCTCTTCAAGCTATCCCACCTTTCTGGACCAAGCCAATGCGTGCCTCACATGTATTGATTGATGTTTTATCTCTTCCTAAAACAGAAAATCGAGGTGTAATCCAACTACCCTGGGCACATGTTCTCAGGACTTCCTGAGACTGTGTCACAGGTCAAGATCCATAACTCTGGCAAAAAAAAAAAAGTTCTAAATGGATTTAAAATTTTAGAAGAATTAGTAACAAAATATCTGTCTCAGATACTTTTTGTTTTATAGGGGATAATATTAAATGACTATCCTAGTGTTGTTGGGAGGAGTAAGTTAGATAAAATGCAGTAATATTGCAGTGCTTGCTAAGCCGGTGTCCCATAAATGTTTGCTGTTAATCATATAACATTTTTCTCCTGTTAAGATGTTTTCAGAATGAGAAGTGTCATTTCCATCCTCTTCCATAGAAGGTGACATCATTAGGGTTAAAAAATTTTTAATTAGCATATGCTAAAATGGACTTTTCTGATACACAGTTCTATGAATTTTAACACATCTATAAATTTGTATAACACTATAATCAGTATATAGGATAATGTCATCACTTGCCCAAAATTCTCTCTTGCTACGCATTTGCAGTCACAACCCACTCTCTCTCTACCTCCAACCCCTGGAAGCCACAGAACTGTTCTCATCCCTATAGCTTTGTCGTTTAGAGAATGTCATATAAGTGGACTCACAGTATAATAGTATTGACAACATTCTGAAACTGGCTTATTGCATGTACTGTGGTTTACTTCCTTTCACTGCTGAGTAGTATCCCAGTGTGGATGTACCACACATTTTAACTGTTCACTCATTGAAGGACATCTGTGGTTCAGCTTTTGGAGATTAGTAGACTGCTATAAATGTACATGTGCAGGTTTTCGTGTGAGCGTAAGTTTTCATTTTTCCAGGGTAACTACCCAGGAGTGGGAATGCTAGGTTATATACAAGTATAGGTTTAATTAATTAAAACTGCCAAACTGTTTTCCAGAATGGCTGTATCATTCCCATCTGCAACAGCAAAGTATGACAGTTCTAATGAGTCTGTCTGCATCCCTCGCTTAAGTATCGGCACTATTTTCTACTTGACCCTCTGGATAGATGTTTAGTAGTAGCTCATCATGGTTTTAAGTTGAATTTCCTTAATAGCTAATGGCATTGAACATCTTTAAATGTGCTTGTTTGCCTTCCATCTACCCTCCATGGCAAAGTGTCGATTGAAGGTGGTTTTTTTTTTTTTTTTGGCCAATTTTGTAACTTGATTATCTTCTGACAGTTGAGTTTGAGAGTTCTTTATATGTATTCTGGATACAAGTCCTTGGTTGGATATGTGATTTGCAAACATTTTCATCTAGTCTACTGCTTGTCTTTTCAATTTTTTTTAACAGCATCTTTCATAGAAAAAAAGTTTTATGTTTAGGTAAAATTCAGTTTATCCCTTTGTTTCTGGTAGAGCCTACTTTCAGTGTCACATCTAAAAACTCTGCCTTACCGTAGTCACAGACACCTTGTTTGATATTTTCCTCTAAAAATTTTGTAATTTTGCTTTTTCCATCTAGATCTATTAATTTTTGCATTTAGTGTGAGGTGTTGGTTAAGGGTCTTTTTTTTTTTCTTTTCCTGTAGAGGTCCAATTCTTTCAACATTATTTGTTGAAAGAACATCTTTCTCCTGCGAATTACCTTTGCATCTTTCCAAATATAAATTGGACACATTTATCTGGGTCTATGTCTGGACTCTTGATTCTCCTTCATTTATGTATTTACATTGATTCCTTTGGCAATTCCATACTGTACTGATGATTGTGATTTTTATAGTTAAGTCTTAAAACTGGTTGGTTTTATTCCTCTAATTCTATTGTTTGTTTTTAAATTATTTTGGTCATTCTAGGCCCTATGACTTTCCACAAATAGTTTAGAATTTTGGTTGAGAGATTATTTTTGGATGACTTTAAATATTAATTCAATGTATTTTATAGATCTAAGTCTACTGGGGCTATCTACATCATCTTGATGAATTTCGTGGTCTCAATGAATTGGTCCATTTCATCTAAGTGCTCAAATATATGTTTATAGAGTTGTTTGTAGGGTTTCCTTATTTGTCCATTAATATCTGCAGGGTCTGTAGATTATCCTTATTCATTCCTAACATCGGTAATTTTTTCCTTCTCAGTTTTCTTTACCAGTTGGCCAGATTGATCAAATTCACTGATCTTTTCAAAGAACCAGTGTATTTTGGTTTCACTGATTTTTTCATATTGCTTTTCAGGTCTCAAATCAATTTACTAGTACCCTTAATCATTTCCTTGTTAAAAACAAATATAATAACATTGTTCTATTTTAGGGGGATTTTTGCTCATTATTTTTAGATTTGTTAAAGTAGAAGCTTATTGACTTCAGACCTTTCTTCTTTTCTAATGGAAGCAATTAATTCTTGTGTAAGTAAATTAATTAGAAATTTACCATTGAGTACTACTTTATTTCTATTTCACCAATTTTGATATGTTATATTTCATTTTCATTCAGTTTCAGATATTTTCTAATTTTTTTCAACAATTTCTTTTTGATTAATGGATTATTTAAGAATGTGTTGTTTAATTGCCAAGTTGTAAAAGACTTTTCTGTTGTCTATTATTCATTTAGAGTCAAATTGTATTGTGATCAGATGCATACTTTAAGTTCAATTCTCTTTAGATTGGTAAAAGTTTGTTTTATGACCCAAGATATAGTTTATCTTGATAAATATTTCACGTGCACTTGAGAAGTGTGCTATTCTCGGGTGGACTATTCTATAAAGGTCAATTTGATTTAGGTTTTTAATGATGTTGTTCATTTATTCCACATCCTTGTTGATCAGCAAGTTCTATCTATTGTTAAGAGAAGTGTTAAAATATTTAACTACAGTTGAGGATTTGTTTATTTTGCTTTTCAGTTCTGTCAGCATGTGTGCAGGTATTTTGAAGCTCTGTTAGATGCATACACATTTAGTATTGTTATATTACCTTGGTGAATTTACCTGTTATTATTACAGAATATCTGTCTTTATTCCTGATAATTTTCTTTTCTCTGGTCTACTTTGCTTGATATTAATATAGCCACCAGTTTTTCTTTTTTTCTTTTTAAGTTCTGATTTTTTGTTCCTTTTACTTTTAACCTACCTATATCATTATATCTGAAATTAGTTTCTTATAGACAGCATATATGATCATGACATTTAATTCACTTTTACAATCACTGCTTTTAATTGGCATGTTAGAGCATTTATACTAGTTGCCATTATTGACATAGTTGGAAACAGATGATGTCTTTACTACTTCATTTGTTTGTTCCACTGTTTTCTGACCCTTTGTTTCCTTTTGTCTGCCTTCTTTTGTGTTGTGTGAACCTTTTTCTAGTATCCCATTTTAACTCATATATATGGTTTTCACTATATCTCTTTGTATAATTTTTTTTCAGCTGTGGTTGCTCTAAAAATACTTAATTTTTCAGTCAATTTTGAGTCCATAATTTACCACTTCAAGTAGAATATAAAATTATTGCCACCATATAGGTCTTTGTCCCCTCCCTCTTTGTGTTAGTGTTGTCTTATAAATTCTATATATATATATTTAAAATGTAATTGGACAATGTTATTATATTTGCTATCAACTGTTGAAGGTATTCTAAAATCTAAAGAGGAGAAAGATAGTCTATGATATTTACCCAGATATTTATCATTTCTGTTGCTCTTCCTTCATCATCAATGTTTCAAATTTCTTTCTGGCACTGTTTTGCTTTCGTCTAAAGAATTTCTTTTAGCAATTCTGCTTTTTTTTTGGAGTTGGAGTTTCGCTCTTATTGTCCAGGCAATGACATGGTGGTCTTGGCTCACCACAACCACCACCTCCCAGGTTCAAGGGATTCTCCTGCCTCAGCCTCAGCTAGGACTACAGGCATGTGCCACCAAGCCCAGATTATTTTTTAGTAGAAACGGGGTTTCTCCATGTTGGTCAGGCTGTTCTTGAACTCCTGACCTCAGGTGATCTGCCTGCTTCAGCCTCCCAAAGTGCTGGGATTACAGGCCTAAGCCACCATGGCGGGCTTAGCAATTCTTTTAGAACACATTCTAGCAACAAATTCTCTTGCTTTTTTTTTTCATGTGAGAATGTTTATACCTTACCTTAACTCCTGAAGGATATTTTCGCTGGTATATCAAATTGTGAGCTGACAGTTATTTTCTTCCACATTAAAAATCCTGTTTCACTTCATTTTGCCTACAGAGTTTCTGATGAGAAATGCATAGTCACTAAAATTGTTGTTTTGTTATAAATAATACACTTTCCTCCTTTACCACTTCGGCTGCATTCAAGACCTTTCTTTGTCTTTAATTTTCTGGAGTGTGATTATGATATATCGGGGCATAAAGTTTTGAGGTTTATCCCCTTGGGGTTCACTAAGCTTCCGGGTGTGTGCATTTTTTTGGCCAAGCTTGGGAAGTTAGCAATTATTAATAAAAACTTTTTTTCTGCCTAACCTTCTTCTGTTTTTCATAACATAAACAGGTATTCTAGTATTGTCTCTGAGACTGTGTTCAGTTCTTGAATTTTTTTTCTCTCTCTATTGTTCAACTTGGATATTTTCTACTGATCTGGAGTCAGTTTTTATTTTTGTTGCATTTTTCTGTTCTAAAATTTATATTTGGTTCTTTGTTAGATTTTCAACTGTTTTTGTAAAATGTTTAATATCTTTATTATCTCAAAAGTATTTGCCTCTTGGAACATTTTTATCATCAATGTTTTAATCTCTTTTTCTAGGTAATTTCCTCACCTGTATCATCCTGGTGTTGACATTTGTTTGTTTGCCTTTTTCCATGCAAGTTGAATTTTTCTGATTCTTCATATGCTGTGTAATGTTGGATTTTACCCTAATATTAGGAGACTTTGGATGTTGTTTAAATGCTGTTGAAAATGTAAGTATTCTTGTTTTAGTGGGGAATTGATCCAGTGAGTTTGGACCACAGTTTCTACCATCTTTTTCTAGGCTCTAGTTTCAACATTACCTCTATGCTCAAAGGCTTTTCAGTGCTATTTGGATTTGACTCTTTCATGAGCCACTCATTAGTTAGTTGGGAGTTTGCTGGTCTCCTTTAAGACTCCTTCTTAAAGTCTTTGATACTGTATTCACCCATTTGCACACTGCTATAAAGAATTACCTAAGACTGGGTAATTCATGAAGAAAAAATGTTTAATTGACTCACAGTTTCGCATGGCTTCGGAGGCCTCAGGAAACTTACAATCGTGGTAGAAAGTGAAGCACCTACTTTATAAGGCAGCAGGAGAGAGCACAAAGGGGAAGCGTCACACTTTTAAACCATCAGCTCTAATGAGAACTCACTCTCACGAGAACAGCATGTGGGAAACCCCCTTAATCCAGTCACCTCCCACCAACGCCCTCCCTCCACACGTGGGGATTACAATTAGAGATGAGATTTAGGTGAGAACACGGAGTTAAACCACATCAAATACTATGTAAGGAACCATACCCACACGAGTTCAGCTCAGGGGTGAGCGCCGTAGATTATGAACACCATTATGGAGGAATTTTCTTGATCTCCTATCTGTCCATGACCTTTCTTATACTTTTAAAATTTTTCTGGTTCTCCTCTTTTTAGTCCTCTAGTCAGAGAGCTGGGCTTATTTCCCTCACTTGGCTGTGCACTACTGCAAACGTGCCCCTGTACGGGGCCAAGTCCTCTGAGGACAGAGGAAATAAGAACAATTTTTTTTTGCCCTATCCTCTTGAAAACGCAGCTTCTTCAAGTTGGAGTTTCCTTCCCTTAGATCTTTAGGCCCCTTGTGGCTGCTGCTGTCACTACCAGAATACCCCCTTCCTGCTCCTTGAGCCCAAGCTAAAGGACTTCTGGATCTCTGAGTTCACCGATGCTCACTTCTTGGCTTTGCTACTACGTTCAGCCCAGGCTATGAATATCAGAGAGAAAAATGTTAAACTTATTGATGAGTTGGTGGCACTTCAAATTAAGATCATTCCCCCACAATCTGCCTGTCACTTTTTACTTTTCAGAGTTCTGTAATAGCTGATCCATATATTATGCTTAGGTTTTATATCACTATCCAGTGAGAGAGGAAAGATGTTGTGAACTCATTTCATATTGCCCAGAATTCAAATAATCTGGCTAGTTTTAAAGCATGGCATTATCCTTATCATGAATGTAATGAATTCTAGAGTAGGAATAGTTAAAGATGTATTTATTAAAGACAGAGTAACTTAAGGTTCTTACCTTACAGATTTTCCTCCAAACTTGCAAAATAAATATTATCTCCTTTTATGAAGGCTTATATATTAAATTCCTCCAAGAGCACAGAACTGGTAGCATAAGCAGGATTTGAACTCAGTTTTGCTAGCTCTAAGGCCCATTATTCTTCCAGTAGCACGTGCTGATTTCATATAATCGTTTTATTATCTGCAAGCATAAAGCTTATGCTTTCCTTTCTCAAATAATGGTGATTGATGGCAGTCCTTAAATGCTGCAATTGGATCACCAAGTCCCAATACAATTTTGTTTAATAAAACAATAACAAACTAAGACAATTCATTGCTTTCTCAGCCTTTGTTCTTTCCCAGTGATTTGTAAACCGGATGGCCACCTTCCATAGCCTGCAGCCCTGTCCTTTGGCAACACATCTGCCTTAGAAGCCTGACCCCTCACTCCAATTTTTCAGGTGACTATTTTGGAAAAGAGACAGAGTTGAGGCTGCTCTTGTCAAATGTGGTAACATAGTTAAGGAAAAACAATCCATTCTGTACTTGTGAGAATGAAGGACATACAGCTAGCAGCTGAGATCCACAGAGGAATCCAGTGATGATGGTCACACTAATCCTAAAAGAAATCTTCCCAATAGCTGGTTGGAGCCAAAGGGCCTGATATATAATGGTTATTTTTAGAATAAAATATGTTAACTCACCCAAGCATCTTTGTGTCCCATTTGGTGAGGCCTTTGCATCTGTTTGTTTGTTTGGTTTTTGAGACAGAGTTTCACTCACTGTCACCCAGGCTGAAGTACAGTGGTGCGATCTCAGCTTACTACAACCCCCACCTCCTAGGTTCAAGGGATTCTCTTGCCTTACTTTCCAAAGTAGCTGGGATTCCAAGTGTGTGCCACCCCCCTCAACTAATTTTTGTATTTTTACTAGAGATAGGGTTTCACCATGTTGGCCAGACTGGTCTCAAACTCCTGATCTCAAGTGTTCCATCCGCGTGAGCCATTGTGCCCAGCTTCCTTTGCATCTGATATCGAGAAAGTCCTAATGTATTCAGACTATAAAGAAAGCGGTGAATAAGATGACTAGGAATATAAAATGGAAAGTGTTAACATTCCATTCCTGGTATCTTGCAGAAGATACCAGGGCTCTGAAATTCTCTGTCAATAACTAAAAAAATCAAATGCAAGGTATGGAGCACTAAAATAGAAGTCAGGAAATCACATCAATTTGAATTCTTTCAGTGGGTAGTGTCAGAAACCATCTCAGATTGGGTTAAAGAGAGGAACAAAAATATACTAATTTAACAAAACATATTGACTATATTTCCTCAAATTCTAGGAAGTAACTAGCTTCAGGTGTGGCTTGATCAAGCACACATTAACATTAGGAATCTCTTTCTCTTCATTGTTTCCTCTGTGTTGCTTTCTTTCTCAACATGACTCCCCATGCATGATGGCAATGATGGTTACCATCAGCTCCTGATTTCTACCCTAGGTAAATAGTGATCCTAGCAAAAGGATGACACCCCTTTCTCAATAATCCCAGAATAAGCTTTAAGGCTGATTTTCATTGACTATTATTGACCCTACCTTAATTTTATGCCTATTTTAACCATCTCTGTGGTCATGAAGATTCGTTTCTTTCCCTGGACATGCCTGGATTATTTGGCTATTTCTGTACCTCTATGGGAGAGACCAGCTTAACCTAAATCACAAGGGCTTAGAGGAAAGAGGAGGTGTCATCCAAAGGAAAATTAAGGCCTTATTGCCAACTGAATGGAGGGGGGAATGGATTCTAGTTAGGAACTTGTTAGGAAAAGAAAACAAGGGAAAAAGAAAGAAAGAAAATGTCTGCTGCATCTACTGTCTAGTACTGGCTCTGCTACTTACTAGTTCTGTGACCTTAAACAAATCCTTTTCTTTCTCCAATCTTTTGTTTCTTCATATACAAAAGAGAAGGATGTAAACAGTATGTTTAAGATCCTTTCCAGCCCTAAATATTCTTTGACTATGGATCATGTACACACAGATGCTCCTCAAATCCCGTATCATGTATCACAAACACCTTCTTTATAACTAGAGCTTGAGTCCCAATTTCCAACATGTACTGCACTGTCTCATACAAATTGTGGTGCTTGATATGAACAACAGGATCATAACAATACCTCCCTTTGAGAGTTTGTGATGGAGAGTATGAAAGACAGAATTCCAAGATTGTCCCTTGATTCCCACTGCCAGGCATCCATGCTCTGTATGATCCTTCCAAATTTCTTTAGGTGACTTGGCAGAATTCCTTGAGTGAGGAGGCATCTGTGACTTGCTTCTAGCTAATGGAAAATGGCAAAGGTGACGGAATAGTCACTCCTATGTTTGTATTACATTGTATAACCCCTTGTCTTAGCCTGTGACTTGCTTCTAGCCAATAGCAAATGGAAAAGATGATGGGATAATCACTCCTGTGTTTGTATTACATTATCTAAGACTCCATCTTAGCCCAGTGGAGCAAAAGATTCTTCTGCTCATCTTGAAGAATTAAGCTGTCCTGTTATGAGAGGCGGGGACCCACCACAGGGATTTGAGCCTGCAGATAAACAGGAATCCTAGTCCTTCAACTATAAGGAAATGAATTCTGCCAAGCCACTGAAAGGAATTTAAGGTGGCTGTTTCCCCAGTGTCTTAGCCTGTTTTCTATTGCTTATAACAGAATATCTGACACTGGGAAGTTTATGAGAAATAAACTTTATCTCTTACAATTCTGGAGGCTGAGAAGTCCAAGGTCAAAGGGAGACATCTGATGAGAGCCTTCTTGCTGGTGAGAACTCTAAGCAGAACCACAGGTGGCACAGGGCATCACGAGATGGCACAGAGCATCACAAGGTGGCACAGGGAGTCCCATGGTGAGTAACTGAGCATGCTAGCTCACATCTGTCTTTCTCTCCTTATAAAGCTATGAGGCTCCCATGATAATCCATTAATCCATTAACTCTCTAATCCATTAATTCATGACTGGGTCAATCCATTCATGGGGGCAGAGGCTCTCATGACCCAGTCACCTCTTAAGGGCACCACCTTTCAATCCTGCCACATTGGGGATCAAGTTTCAACATGAGTTTTGGAGGGGACACACATTTAAATCATAGCAACCCGTCAATTCTCCAAATCAGAGGGCAGCCTGGCTAATACCTTGAGTGTGGCCTTATGAAAGCTCGAAGAGGAAAACCAGCTAAGCTCTGCCTGAAACTCTAACCCATGGAAAATGAGAGATAGTAAATGTTTGCCATTTTAAGCTGCTAAGTTTGTGGTGTTTGTTATGCAGTAGTAGAAAATTCATACAAAGGGTTAATAAAGCCGTAAAATGAATAATTTAGCAAGGTACCTGGCTAAGTGTTCAATATTAGCTATTCTTATTATGATGGAGTTTGGCATTGTTGATACAAGACAACACAACATTATACATCTCCCTGTGCCTTTCAGAGATAGTTTTCTGGACTGGATTTTGCAGACATCTATACAGCCAAATGATGACCAAGCTGATGAGCCATTTACTTGAAATACAGTTTATTATCATCTAGTTTCAGTGGAATCTAGTTTATAGTCTAATGGGAGCTGATGCAGAGTATTAGTATCGGAAAGGCACTAAGCTTATACAATAAGGAAGGAGACTGAGTGAGGAATAACAGGTGTTTCTAACAACCTGTTTTTAAAAAATCTAAAATTGAGTTTATCTAGGCTCTGAAAGCTAAGAGAAAAGAAAATAACATTTATTGAGCACCTGCCAGATGGTCTTGAGTGTATTATTGTCTTTAATATGAATAGTTTATAGGGAAGAAATTATCCTCTTTATGTCACAAGCGAAGCGTGTGAACTCAAAGTTAGGTGATACAGTCAGAGTGAACCAGGTCTATTCCACACCTCTTGATGACTTTGATAACTGGGAAAGTCCTAGGAATCTACCACAATGGGACTGTATTATTTGTATTGAAAGGAATCTAGCTCATGAAAGAGGAAAATGAGAATGAATGAGTAACAATAAGAGTCAAAACCTTGACTTGAAAACTTTGATGTTTGTCTCAACTCAGACCCATAATAGGTTTTCAAGCAAATAAACTTTAAGGGAGACAACATGAGCTACATCCACTTCTGAACCCCCTAGTGGAAGCGAAACCTTTCATTTTTGAAGAGTGAACATTCATTATTTTCTTGGGAGCCTCTATATTGATTTTTTTCTTCCAAATTTTTTAAATTGACCACTGAAAATTGAAATGCCATAGGGTATCTTTCTTTCTTTCTTTAATCTTGTATTAGAATGTTTCTATTCTAGCTGTTCCAAACAGGACTTGAAGCAGTTATCCATGATACATGCAGTATTTCAGAAATTATAACTAATTAAGAAGATGCAAATAAAAAAGTCTACTACAAACAGTAGAGTGAAGAAAGCAAGATGTGTTACACAAAATCTATGCCGCGGGATTCTGGACACTTGCTGGTGGTCAGCCACAAATTTTCCTCTGTACTTCCTGGCATCCAATGGGAAGAAACAAAGACAGTAAGTTGGAGGGAAAGAATGATTTTTTTCCCCCAATCTTTATAAATTCCTACAACAAAAGACATCTAACAAGAGAAAAACAAGCAGAAGTTTACTAACATGTATGTTTCACATAGACATGGGAGACACCCAGGAGTCTTTAGAGAGGTGTCTTTGAATTCCAGCTGAAATAGCATCTTCAACAAAGAAGTTTTTTTGTACCTAAAAAAATTCTCATGTTTTGAAATATTAAACTTGTTCAGAATATTGGAAAAAGGTGCATAGATCTTATGTTTTCATTTGTTTATCTTGTGTCCAAAGCATCTTGTCATTCCAGGCCACTGTAATTCTTCTGTATTAATTAAAACTTTGGGCCAGGCAGGGTGGCTAATGCCTGTAATCCCAACACTTTGGGAAGGTAAGGCAGGTGGATCACTAGGTCAGGAATTCAAGACCAGCCTGGCCAAGATGGTGAAACCTCATCTCTACTAAAACTACAAAAATTAGCTGGGGATGGTGGCAGGTGCCTGTGATCCCGCCTGCTGGGGAGGCTGAAGTAGGTGAATGACTTGAACACGGGCAGTAGAAGTTACTGTGAGTTGAGATCTGCCACTGCACTCCAGCCTGGGCGACAGAGCAAGGCTCTGTCTTGAACAGAGTTTGAGGTATAATAAGGCCTGCAGATCAGATGAGTAAAACTGAAGATAGTCATAGTTCCCAAAAGGAAGGCACAGCACAGTTAGGCAGGGCCACGCGAGAAGCAGCAGGGTTGGTCAGGAGGCAGAGGGAGGGGTACTCCTAGCAAGCACTTTCCAGTGCTGCCTGACACGTGTTTTGTGCTCTCCAATATCTACTCCTTCAGTGCACATTCACTGCTTGCTGGGCCTATTCCAGAAACCAAAGCACGCCAAGGGGAGAAGCAGGCAGAGACCTCCATTCCTATGGGCTGACAGGCAGCTAAGATGACTGCAGCCCCACTGCTCAGAGAACAGTAAGTTGTTTTTTTTTTTTTTTTTTTTTGAGACGGAGTTTCGCTCTGGTTACCCAGGCTGGAGTGCAATGGCGCGATCTCGGCTCACCACAACCTCCGCCTCCTGGGTTCAGGCAATTCTCCTGCCTCAGCCTCCCGAGTAGCTGGGATTACAGTCACGCGCCACCGGGCCCAGCTAATTTTTTTATCTTTAGTAGAGACGGGGTTTCACTATGTTGACCAGGATGGTCTCGATCTGTTGACCTCGTGATCCACCCGCCTCGGCCTCCCAAAGTGCTGGGATTACAGG
>JAPYYA010001878.1:0-14648 GCA_028533165.1 Leontopithecus rosalia | reverse complement strand
TATTTCTGTTTCTTAATATTCCTTCTAACTGTCTAGCCTCTCTGCTGTAAGACTGCTGAGGTGCACTCCGGGCCCTACTTGCCTGGGGTACACCTGTAGCAACTGCAGAACCGTGAGGGATGCTACCATTTTCTTCTTCTATCTTTGTCCAAGAATGATGCCCACCAAAAGCAGTCTGATCAGTCCTTTTTGAGGTGATTCTTTGGGTATACAGGGATCAGGGAGCTATTTGAGGAGATGATCTGTACTTTATAGGAGCTCAAGTGCTGTTCTGTGAGCTCCGTTGTTCATTCAGTGTTGCTAGGCAAGTACATTTAAGTCTGTTGTGGCAGAACTCATGAAACCGGTTTTTTCCTCAGATGCTCTGTCTCGGGGAGTTAGGGCTTTATTTGTGAGTATCTGTTGTGCTGTCCTGCCCAGCTAGGAGGCAGTCTAGTCACTATTTGGCTGCCGAGGCTCCGCCCTGCTGGCGTGAGGTTCGCCCTTTTGCTGTGGGCTCCGTCCTGCTGTTTTGGGCTCCGCCCTACTGACGTAGGCTCTGCCCTGCTGATGTGGGCTCTGCCCTGTATGTGGAGTCTCTCTTTTATTGTGGGTTGCCTTGGCAATGGCTGACTGCGTCAGCAGTGGGCGGGTACCTCAGTAGGGGCTGAAGCTCTCGGCAATGGCAGATGACCCTCCCCCACCAAGCTGCACAGTCATGTGTTCCACTCTTCCCGCAGTGGTACTCTCAACCACCGGCACTCCGAATCGACTTATTGCTTGTTCCTGTGGGGGTGGGACCCGTGGAGCCTGATCACTTGGCTCCCTGCCTCTGAGCCTTTTGCTTTTTTTTCTTTTTAAGTTGTAGGGTTGACTCTCTCCCAGGTGCCTCAGTCGCTGGCCGAAAGGGCACCAGGATCTGTGTGATTTCCAGTGCAGTCACCCGCTGCACTGGTTCACAATTCACCTGCCAGAAATCTCCTGGTCTCGTTCACCATCCAAAACCCCTTCAATCAGATGAACATAGCAATCTTCCCTCCCAAGTCTCAAATTGCCGGTTTAACAGGGCGCCGAGACCCGTGTGTTTTGTGCGCCGGCTGCTGCGGCAGTGCTGGCTGCCTGGCCGCGCCAGCGGAGACCGCTGCGCTTGAGTACTGCGTGCCTTTTACACCTGGGCTTTTCCCCCGCTCTGTGGGCTATAAGGATCCGTCTGAAAATGCGGTTTTTGCTTACCCTCTGCGTCTTGACTGAGAGCTGCAATGGTGAGTTGCTTCTAAAGCGCCATCTTCCTCTCAACCCCTCAGAACTCACCTACTTTATAATTTTTTCTAATTGCATTTTAGGTTTTGAAGTACATGTGAAGAACATGCAAGATTGTTGCATAGGTACAGACATGGCAGTGTGATTTGCTGTCTTCCTCCCCATCACCTATATCTGGCATTTCTCCCCACGCTATCTCTCCCTATCTCCCTACCCATGCTGTCCTTCCCATTTCCACCAGACAGACCCCAGTGTGTGATGCTCCCCTCCCTGTGTCCATGTTTTCTCATTGTTCAACACCCACCTATGAGTGAGAATATTTGGTGTTTGATTTTCTGTTCTTGTGTCAGTTTGATAAGAATGATGGTTTCCAGGTTCATCCATGTCCCTACAAAGGACATGCACTCATTGTTTTTGATGGCTGCATAGTATTCCATGGTGTAAATGTGCCACATTTCCCTGTCCAGTCTATCATCGATGGGCATTTTGTTGGTTCCAGGTCTTTGCTATTGTAAACAGTGCTCCAATGAACATTCGTGTGTATATGTCCTTATAGTAGAATGATTTATAATCCTTTGGATATATACCCAGTAATGGGATTGCTGGGTGAAATGGAATTTCCATTTCTAGGTCCTTGAGGAATCACCACACTGTCTTCCTCAATGGTTGAACAAATTTACACTCCCACCAACAGAGTTAAAGTGTTCCTGTTTCTCCACATCCTCTCCAGCATCTGTTGTCTCCAGATTTTTTAATAATCCCCAGCCATTCTAACTGGTGTGAGATGGTATCTCAATGTAGTTTGGATTTGCGATTCTCTAATAATCAGTAATGATGATCATTTTTCATATGTTTGTTGGCCTCATAGATGTCTTCTTTTGTAAAATGTCTGTTCATATCCTTTGTCCACTTTTGAATGGGCTTGTTTTTTTTTTTCTTATAATCTGTTTTAGTTCTTTGCAGATTCTGGATATCAGACCTTTGTCAGATGGGTAGATTGCAAATTTTTTTTCCCATTCTGTTGACTGCTGATGCACTCTAACAACTGTTTCTTTTGCTGTGTAGAAGCTGTGGAGTTTAATTAGGTCCCATTTGTCTATTTTGGCTTTTGTTGCCAAAGCTTTTGGTGTTTCGGTCATGAAGTCCTTGCTTATGCCTATGTCCTGAAGGGTGTCCCTAGGTTTTCTTCTAGTGTTTTTATGGTGTTAGGTCTTATGTTTAAGTCTTTAATTCATCTGGAGTTAATTTTAGTGTAAGGTGTCAGGAAGGGGTCCAGTTTCTGCTTTCTCCACATGGCTAGCCAGTTTTCCCAACACCATTTATTAAACAGAGAATCCTTTCCCCATTGCTTGTTTTTGTCAGGTTTTCCAAAGATCAGATGGTTGTAGATGTGTGGCGTTTCCTCTGAGGCCTCTGTTCTGTTCCATTCGTCTATATCTTTGTTTTGGTACCAGTACCATGCTGTTTTGATTACTCACTTTTTTACTTCTAAAATACTTTCCCCTTCTCCATCCTGCTGCTTCCTCTGGTGACCTTCTCATTATTCAGGAAATAACACTTTATCTTTCACCTATTCAGGACTTAGAGTCATAAAAAAATAAGAATAAAAATAAAGAAATCGAGTTGTTTCTTTTTATTGCTTTTTTATTTCTTTAACTTATTTTGGTGTTTGCTTCTTCTCTTTCTTTTTCAACACTGTTTTTGAATCTGTCAAGTAAAATCACTTATCAAGGCAACATAATGGATAACTACACAAGGTGGAGAGTGAAAGTAGATCCAGGAATAAGTAATACTGAGATCTTATTCATTTATGCCCTCCACAAAGAGTAGATCCTATTTGGTATTTTTGGAAACTGAAATAACACCTGCTAAAATCCAGGTACACACTCAACTGTGTAATATGTCTCCAAACACCTGTAAAAAATAATGAAAAGGCTTTATGCTTTCTCCAAAATTAATCTTCCACTAAATTCAGTGTGAGATCTGGAGGTAGCATCTGAAAATACTGTTTTCCTGCCATTTTACCTTCAGGAAAGCATTTTACATTTCTTCTCTAATGATGAACCTAATCTATCATATTGTCATGAATTAATGTCCCGATAAAATCTGAGTTTTGAAAACATTCTTTACACAAGTAAAGAGAAAAACGACTGAGAGGGTCTGTTTTCCATGGTAACCATGAAGAATCTATTTAGTCATCTTCCCTAGGCCTTATTACAAAAGTGAGTGGTTGAAAAATAATATTTAGATTCCCAAAACTCCCAACCCTGCCATGTCTCCAAATTAACCTAATGCAAATGAATCACTCACTGTTTTATAAATGTTCAAAAAACCAAAATATGTTATTGACTTTAGATGGGGAACATTTGTTGGCGCTGTTACCTTGACTACTCCATGTTTTGTTGCTGGTGGATAAAGTAAGAGAGACCTTTGTTCTGGTAAAATCCAGGAAGTTGGATTAGTTATGAAAATGTGTTTCTGGGAACAAATCATGGAAATAAAAGGATTAATGCATTTCAGGAAAGAGGAAAAACATCTATGCTCCTGAATATTCAACATCCTGATGCCCCATGATCAGTCAGTACCAGGAGTAGCCCCACATCCAGGTTATGGCATATTTCCTTCAGCTCCTCATACATTCCTTTTAAAATCTCCCTCCTATGGGTCATTCTGGCATTGCTTTTATTGAGTTGCTAAAAAATGTCTTTGCTCTCCTTTAGGCAGGCATATCTCTGTACCTGGACCTTTGTTCTGTTTATTCACCAGTGAAATTTCCATTCATTCTTCAAGACTCATCCAAACAGAATTGATCTTTGACTTTGTGTGCCCGATAGATATTGGTGGGAGTTATCATGTTGTGCTGAGATTATTGCTTTGTGTGTCTGTAACTTCTACTAGATTGTGAGGTCTGGTTGAAGTGACAATGTCAACAAAATCAAGAGAGATTGAATCCCAGATTCACAGTCTAATACCATCATTTTTAGGTTTCAAATGATGACCACAAAATTTTCTTTCATGCTGCTGATTTTGAAACTTCACCTGGGTCTTCAGTATAAACAAAAGAAAGATAAAATGAAAGGGAATGAGAAAATCAGATATAAAATGATGAAGACAGTCATCTTTTAAACCATCATAAATTCCATGGTTTGTCTTGTCCCTGTGAAATCGCATGTTGCAATTGATCTCCAACTGGGTAGTGTTGAGAGGTAGGGCTTACTGGGAGGTGTTTGGGTCATGGGAATCAATCCCTAACGTATAGATTAATGCCTTCATGTTGCTGGGGTGAGATGGGGTGGTGAATTTTAGTTTCAGCAGGAATGAGATTTTTCCAGAGAACACATTGAAGAAAAGAGTGTCTTCCTGGTTTCTTTCCCTTGCTTTCTCTCTAACCACGTGATCTCTTTGGACCTACCTGCTCCTTCATCACTCCCTGCCATAAATGGACTCAGCCTGAGTCCCTCACCAGGTGTAGCTACCCAATCGTAGACTTTCAGCCACCAGAATTGTGAGCATAATAAACTTCTTTCTTTTAAAAATGCCTGACCTCAGGCATTTTGTTACAGAAACACAAACTGTAATAAACCAACATACATAGAAAATTACTAAATCAAAGGCAGTATAAATTACTTATAGAGTAGATGGTATAAATCCTATATACATTTGAAAGAATAAGGAGATAGAGAATAAAGAACTGTATAGTAAAGTGAGATACCCATGTCTCCAAAAAAAAAAAAAGAAAAAAGAGAGTAAGTGATAAAATAATTTGCAGCATAGCTGCAGAATAAAGGTGGACTGAAAAATGAAGGCATGTCTTCAAAAAAAAGAGAAAGTGATAAAAAAAATTGAGCATACCCATATGGATTAAAATATGAAGACATTATATAATCTGTAATATTCTCAACCCCATGAAATCAGGGTTCATTTATTACAGATAATCAGTCATGAGAAGCCTTTCATTAAACCTGTTAAGCTAAGAGCTAGACCTCCCTAAGCTATGGGAGCTTATTTAAAGACACTTGACAACCATGATTGAACAAAAGGAAAGTTGAGGCCTGAGTGTGTGACCACCTGGGTGATTGGGAAAAATGTCAAAGCCAGAACACATGGCTTCAGTCTTTATACTTCCTCTGCCCAGTGTCTTCACACAGACTCATTAAATCTCATGGTTTTTTTTTTTTTGGTTCCACTAAGAACTGGCTGGGGTGTCTGTCTCACATAGTTTAAGGGTAGCTGAGAACCACCATGACCCTCCAAACTAAGACTAGGAGCTACAGCAAGGCTTGCGATCATTAGGTGAAGTGGTATAGTTGTTGAGGGAGGTGAAGCTGGAAGTATACACTTGGTGATAAGGAATCCAAGATACTGCCAATTGTTAGGTGCTTGATTGAGTCAATTACAAAGAGGTTATTTTCATTAACAATAATCAGAGTTGAGAAGTGAGGTTGTCTTATCAGAGCTAAGAAAATATTCTGGGTACCATAGGTATTCTGGGTACTGTCAAGGAGGTAGTGATAAGAGTATGAGAAGGGGCTCAGATGTTGGTATATTACATAATTCTAGTTTTCATAAGGTCTTTGTAGTAAAAGCCTGTGAGGAAAGGCACACTTGCAAGTGCTAGGCTACAGGGAAGAGAAGGTCAATGGTAAAGTCATGAGTAATTCACCGATTTTTTGAATGTGATGATGGATCCTGAACATAAAATTAATATAGCTTTAAAAAAGGCATGGGTGCAGATGTGAAAGAATGCTAGGTGTGGCTGGTTAATGCCAACTGTGACTATTATAAGGCCCAGCTGCCTTTAGGTGGAAAATGCAACAATTTTTTTGATATCATTTTGTGTTAGAGCATAGATTACTGTAAATAAGGTGGTAATAGCCCCTAGGCGTAATGTAAAGGTTTGGATTAGTGGGTTATTTTCTGTGAAAGGGTAAAGGCAGATAAGCAGGAAAACCCCTGCTGCAACTGTAGTGCTGGAGGGGAGCAGAGCTGAGCCTGGGGTTGGGCCTTCTGTGGCACATGAAAGTCAGACGTAAAGACTGAACTGAGCTGACTTTCCTGCTGCTGCGAAGAGAAGGCTAATTAATGAAAGGGAGTTGGGGGTAAGATTTAGAATAAATGCTTGTTCAAATTGTCATGTGTTAGAGGATAAGAAGAATCATGCTGTAGCTAAAATAAAGCCAGTATCGTCGATGCAGTTGTGCAGAATTGCTTCCAGACCTGCTGTTTTAGCAGTTGCTCGACCTTATCATCAGTGAATCAGTAAGAAGGATATGATTCCTACACCTTCTCATCTAATAAAGAGTTGAAAAAGATGGTTGGCAGTAACCAGAATTAATATCATAATGAGGAAAATAAGTAGATATTTGAAAAATTGATTAATGTTAGGCTCTGAACTTATAGATCATATTGAATCATATCATTACAATGATAGTGCGCTGCTAATTTAATCAGTGATATGATGTATATTAAATATTGCATAAACCTAACCATCTGTCTCCAGCTTTCTTGATACCCTAAATACCCTTAAAGAGTTAGGTGTGGTCTTCAAACATCCATATAAAAAGATGTAAAAGATTCATATTTTGAAAAGCTCATTGTTCTCCAGAGAAGGGCAGCAGTTAGAGTTAACTGCATTCAGATGACCTCTGAAGGTCAGCACTGCAGTGAATGAGCTCTTGACCTTGAGGAGTGCTTAGCAGAATTTTTCTGGAAGAATCACTGTGGGAAACATTCACAGAACCCTGCAGTGAGTGCAGCTTATATGGTGAAAATTATGTCTCTCTTCCTTTACAAATAATAAATTATAGTGACAAAAAATATCTTAAACCTACTTAATGATATTATTTGTAACTCATATGATTACTATTTATTTTATGACAGGAGATTATTAATTGTTGTTATTTTGTGTATTTCATAATTGTTCAGTATATTTTAAAGAATTTTAAATATCTAATATTTGCTGCAATACATTTGTATGCATTATGAATACATGGAATTCACATTAAAACATATCTATGAATACAGGCATGTGTATACGTGTGTGTGTGTGTGTGTGTGTGTGTGTGTAATGCATGTATTAATATTGGTACATTTAATTAAGTAGAAAAAGTAATTATTGAATACTGTAAATGTGCTTTCATAACCTTAAGCTTTTAGACATAATTTTAAATTGCTAAGGCAATGATGAGATGAAAAATGGTGATACCAAAGGAAATAAGAAGGCTCTTCAAAATACCCTAGCTTAGAAATCAAAACACAATTGTTGAGCAGAGAAATATATAAGGCATAATTTAAAAAGAGATATTTGTTGTGATTTTATTTGAGGCTTAAGTCAGATTATACTATGAAAAATTCCTGGAAATGGCTTAGATGACCTCTGAAAAATATTTGCAATTCTTAGATTTATACTTTTTGCATTTAAATTCAGCAGTATGATTAAGTAAGAAAGAGTAAGGTAAAGGACTTCACACTGCCAAAACAAAGATTACAGTTTGTATTGGTCAGGGTTCTCCAGAGAGACAAACCATAGGATGCATGTATACACACACACACACACACACACACACACACACATACAATGCATGTATATAAATACACATACATATACATATACCTATACATATACATACACACACACAAGGGGGGGAGAGAGAGAGAGAGAGAGAGAGAGAGAGAGAGAGAGAGAGAGAGAGAGAGAGAGAGAGAGAGAGAGAGAGAAAGAATATGGCATTGCAGAAAGAAGGAACTGAGTGACCGTTCTGGTTCTCAATTGTAGCCATACTGCAGAACACTTAGAGATTGCAAAGACCTTTAAACAACTACCTAGGGAACCTCTGACTTCTTGGATAATCTGATTGTGGAACACAGAGGGTGATGATATTTTCTTAGGAATAAAGCAGAAAATAGGAGAAACATCACTACACACCCAGCCTGCAGCAACGCCCTCATAACTCAAGACAAACATAAGGGTATCATGTTGCCGGTG
Organism: Leontopithecus rosalia; assembly: GCA_028533165.1. Taxonomy (NCBI): domain Eukaryota; kingdom Metazoa; phylum Chordata; class Mammalia; order Primates; family Cebidae; genus Leontopithecus; species Leontopithecus rosalia. The sequence goes on along the minus strand of JAPYYA010001878.1, from coordinate 6,424 downwards.
AACAACTATCTGTGCTGGTGGCATAGGGGTGAAACAATTTACCAAGATGGCCACAGATTAAAGAAAGGCAGATTTATTAGGAAAATACATTGCAAGGAGACAACAGTGAATACAGAAGCAGCTGACAGCAAAAAAACAAAGGCTTGCTGGCAAGTTTGTAGAAGAGTGTTTGTGCTGTGTGCTGAAGAGGGCTTTGTGCAGTATTGATAAGGCAAAGTTTGCAGGGAGCTAACTTGCAGGAGTCTGGTGATAGTTGGATTCAGGAAGATTGTGAATTATTTGGGCAGGAGGGCTAAGTGTCCTGGGCGATGAAGAAAGGCAGACTTGTAGCTTATCTTCTTCTTCTTTTTGCTTTTCCCTATTCCCACCAGCCTGACTGTTTTTCCCTAATCAGGATGACAGATCATAGCCTTGTGAACTGGGTCATTCTAGGTCTGAGAGAGGTTTGGCCTAATGGTGGAGATTTACCAGAAGAAATGACCTCCTGATGGTCAGTGGGAGAGGCTCAGGGGCTTCTCCAAAAATTAGAATGAGTCAAGCCCCATCAATGCTCCCTTTTTTTGCAGGACCTGATAAAGCAGTTCTTACTGCCAGTATGAAAAATAAATTGCTACAGATGTACCAAGAGAGTGTCAGCACTCTTCGCTGTGTTTCTTGACTCCTAGAGTGCAGCAGATGCATACAATGTGGGAGAAGCCATTGCAGATTTGGGAGAAGCCTAGAAAGCCAGGGATGCTGTGTGCTTGGGAACCCAACAAGGAATGATGAAGGGGCAAAACCACAAAACGAAGGGGAAAAGGGGAAAGAGATCAACAAGAGTCACACAAAAGCAAATGTGACATAATGTATTAGGAGCAGGGTCACCCTGAGAACAAATAGATCAACAGTCTGATGCTGTGTTAGCAGCCTTATAGAGGGAACTGCAACGGAACAGCAGCTCTGTCCCTTCCCTTCTGCCTCTCTGGTGGAAGAAGATGGCTGCAACCTTGTTCTAATGCCTCAGCCTATCAAAGTGGATTCCACTCCAGCCCCCAAATTATGAGTGGGGCCAAGGATGGAAGACCCCATGTTTGAGCAATAGGGGGTGACCAAGGGCCCAAAACTGAGGTCATCATTTTCTGGTTCTCAAAAAAATAAAAAATAAAAAAAGCAAAAACTATTGTCTTACTAGATTCTGGGGCAGAATGTACTTCAATCCATGGAAATCCAAAAAGACACCCAGTCCAATTGGCTGCCACTGATGGTGATGAGGAACACATGACCTGGTTAAAAAGGACTTTAATCCATCTAGATACTGGAATAGCTCTTCCTGCCCTAGAAAATCTTTCGGGCATGGAGATGCTGCCAGGAAAGACAGCAAACCTCAGTGAGAGAATTCACAATGGAGGTGTGTGTAGTAAAGACTGTTCTTGGGGAAAGGCAAAATGAAACTCAGATAACTTTCTGCCCCTAGGAAGGTTGTTCGTGGTTACCAATACAAATTGCTAGGAAAGCATGCCAAAATTTGCTTCTGCATGGCAAGGTGACCAGAGAATCTTTCAAGTGGATATCATCAGGGTTCTATGATTTGTCACAGATAAGTGGCTAGAGACTTGTCTTTTTTTCTGATTCCCATGTGGCATTATGTCAACTTCTGAAGATTTTGGTGTGTTAAAGGAAACTCCTATGGCATTGTGTGCTTATCTATGGGAACAGAATAGGCAATTAACCCTCAGAAGATTCAGGGCCCAGGGCCTGCAGTGAAGTTTTTATGGATTTCATGCTTAGGTGAGACTGGAATGATATCAGGTATAGCAATTGACGAAGTCCAACAATTTAACAACTCCAGAAATGTTTTAAAAAGAAAATTTAAAGAAAGAAATCCATAAATTTGTGGTCTTTTGAACTATGGAAGAGCCTTTATTCTACACTTAGCCCAATGTTTGAGACCACCATAAAGAAAGGGGGTAGGTTGGGTCTGGGATCGATCTCAGCAGGAAGCTTTAAGCAAGGAAAATAGTTGGCATGGGGGGCACAAGCCTCAGTCTCCTCTCTGGAGGATAGAGCTGGGAATTTGATTAACTGCTATTCCTGAGGTTATGAGTTGGGCATTATTATTAGGGAAGCAAGACATAGGAGAGCTAGAGTGACACCATTTTAAAATCAACTCCATTTAAAACTAACACAGCACATGTCTTGCCAGTCGAACCCATGGTCCTGTAATATTGGGGTTCTGGGGCTCAGGGAATATTGGGGTTCTGGGGTTCAGGGTTCCCTCAGCTCCCCTCAGAGGACATTTCTCCAGGTTCTTGGTCTCCTGCTCTCTCAAGAATGAGAGAGGGGACCACAGTGCAGTGTGCAGTAAATGCCTGACTCATATGTGTTTGTAGAAAGTGATTTATTAGGACAGAGGAACAGGAGAAGGAGAGAAAAAGAAATAGCTAACTCTCACACTGAGTAAGAGAACCCAGAAAGATGGAATCCAGGAGAGGAAAGACACTTTCCCACTGAGTGGAAGGGAATAGAGAGAGATGGAGTTTAGGAGGTGAAGACATAGCATGACACTTTCATGTCCCATAGAATCCCAAGCAGTGGGGTTAATCAAAAGGAAAAACAATCTTTAGAAAGTACAAATTTCAGCTTTACTGGGTAAACCTAGCTTACATGGGTAGATAAACATATTATCTGCAGTCTTTATTTCTTTAAATTCACTCAAAGGGGGGACCCCTGAACCATATGACTGATTAGGACAACTGTTCCCCCTTGTCTACCACCATTCACAGAAGGGTAACTGAGACTGTTGCTTTGCTCCCAGACCTGGCTGACAAAAAAAAGTGTTTTGAGCATGAAGGTGCCAATGGACATAGTTCCAGGAGAAGGGACATTCCACTGAGGCTTAAATAGTGACAAATACTCCCAAGCTGTATAGGCTGTTTCCTACCAGTGAGTGGCAAATATCTTGTACAGTTAGAATGGTCCCCATTGATCCCATTAAACACTTTAAATGTCCAGAGAAATGTCTATACCCTGTGGCACGGTGCTGGACTCTCTAATATGCTGAACTCTCAATCAGATTGCTTTGACAACTGCTTCCAAACCTGGGTAACATATGGCATATGGCCCTTTTACAAAAGCTGAGAGCTGACTTTTACTAATTGCTCTAAATGAATCTCCTATTGTAATTCTAATAGATGGAGAAGACCTACCCTTGCAAGTACACACTAAATTTCTTTATTTTTGACCTTAGTTGTCATATTCTGTCACTATTATCATCAGCTATTTCCTACAAAGAAAATCTGTTTTTATAGTGAGCTCCCAACTATTATGATGGCTTGGAGAAAAACACCTGCTAGCACTGGAGAGGGCAGCTTCACGCCACTCTCCAGTGCTTCTGGTCTACCATGGTGGGTATTTTCCTTTCAAGGACAAGAACGAATCAAATATCAGAAATATAGTACTGCTTGTTTATATTCCTGGTGAGTCAGACAATATTACTCAATTAACAACTAATTTGAAAAACCAAATAACCGTCTTTCAGACTGAAACCCCACTGTGAATGACCGGCTGCATAACTGGGTTGGGTTCTTGGATAGCTGGCAGCAGGAGCCGCTGCTTGGTTTAGGTGTCATACTCTCAGGCTGTTCACTGTCCTGCTTTTGTCTTTGCTATTCCTGTACGGTCTGCCTTTGGTGGAGTCAACACAGTGCTGCTAAAGTCATACAATGTCACACACCCTTCTTCTAGGCCCAGGAACCATGGTGGGAGAGGTGTGCATGTGAGATTGTAAAGGTCAGTTACAAGGGTGGATTATAAGAAAACAACTTATTGCATGGCAAGAGTAAGATCACCTTGAAGCAAAGCCATGATAATGACCAGTGTTTGACTCCTGCATAACAAGGTGTTCCGCAAAAAGGCCCTTAAGCAATACCTATAGCATAGACAACCAAGCTAAAAGAAACACTCCCTGTAACAGATACTGCCCTAGAGAAACAATGCCTGTAGCATAGATGACACCCCTAGAGAAACACTGCTTGTGGCATAGATACTCCACTTAAAGAAACACTGCCCCTAGCATAGATGCCCCCTTAGAGAAACACTGCCTGTAGAATAATAACCCCTATTAGAGAAACACTGCCTGTAGCATAGATTATCTCCCCAGAGAAACACTGCCACAGACCATACATCACACTCCCAGAGAAACACTGCCTGTAGCATAGTTGATCCCCCACAGAGAAATATTGATTGTAGCATAGATAATGCTCCTAGAGAAACACTGCCTGTAGCATAGATAATTCCCCAGATAAACACTTCCCATAGCATATATAATCCCCTTAGAGAAACACTGCCTGTAGCATAGTTGATCCCCCCAGAGAAACACTGCCTGCGGCATAGACAATACCCCTGGAGAAACACTGCTTGTAGCACAGACAAGCCCCCAGAGAAACACTGCGTGTAGCATAGTTGATCCCCCAGAGAAACACTGCCTGTAGCATAGACAATCCCCCTAGAGAAACACTGCCTGTAGCATAGATAATCCCCCAGAGAAACACTGCCTGTAGCACAGATAATCCCCCTAGAGAAACACTGCCTGTAGCATAGATAATCCCCCAGAGAAACACTGCCTGTAGCATAGTTGATCCCCCAGAGAAACACTGCCTGTAGCACAGATAATCCCCCAGAGAAACACTGCCTGTAGCATAGATAATTCCCCAGATATACACTGCCTGGAGCATAGATAATCCTTCAGAGAAACACTACCTGTAGCATAGATAATCCCCTTAGAGAAACACCGTCTGTAGCATAGATAATCCCCCAGAGAAACACTGTCTGTAGCATAGATAATCCCCCAGAGAAACACTGCCTGTAACATAGATAATCCCCCAGAGAAACACTGCCTGTAACATAGATAATCCCCTTAGAGAAACACTGCCTGTAACATAGATAATTCCCTTAGAGAAACACTGCCTGTGGCATAGTTGATTCCCCCAGAGAAACACTGCCTGTAGCATAGATAATGCCCCAGAGAAACACTGCCTGTAGCACAGATAAACCCTTTAGAGAAACACTGCCTGTAACATAGATAACCCCCCTAAGGAAACACTGCCTGTAGCATAGATAATCCCCCTAGAGAAACACTGCCTGTTTTGTAGATGTCTCACCATAGAGAAACACTGCTGGTGGCATAGATAACCCCTCCAGAGAAATGCTGCCTGTAGCATAGATAACCTTCTTAAAGTTGTTTATGTAACCTCCCCAGTGGCCATGAGTTTCAGTAAGAAAGTCTGAGGCATGACCATGCAAACATGTTTTATACCAAATATTTGCTATGCAAGGAACATTATCTGGAGGGCAGGTGCAGGGATCCAGCATCCTGTGGCTGCCTGAAACATGACATCTTCAGTAAGTTCCTAGTCCATGTTTCTTTCTGAGAAACTGCATTTGTCAGCCTCCTTCTTCTGCCTCTCAGCCTAGGAAGGCCTTTGGCAGTAGGTTTGCATAGATCTGCTCACTGTGGCACCTTGAGGGTTTGACTATTCTGTCTTAGTGTACTCTTATTTGGGGTTAATCTGTCTGATGATGTTAACCTTCCTGCACCTGGCTATTTATATAGAAATATGGAAATTTCCACAATTTGGAAAGTTTTGTTACTGTTTATTTAAATCAGTTCTCTATGATTTGCTGTTTCTTAACCCCCTCTAAAAGTCCAACTACTCTTAGGTTTTCCATTTTAAGGCTACTCTCTAGATGTCATAAATATTCTTCACTCCTTTTCATTCTTTTTTAGATAAAATATCCCCTGACTGCATTTTCAGAAAGGCTGTTTTTGGGCTCACTGCCTCTTTCTTCTGCCTGAGTAGTTCTGCTGTGAAGACCCTATTGTACACTCTTCAGGCTGGCCAGTGTCTTTCTCAGCTTCACAATTTCTAGTATTTTAAATTATAATTTTAATCTATATTTTTCTTTTTTTTAAAGCCAGTCAAATTTAGCAGTGGAGGGTTGTATACCAACTTTAGTGACACTAATGTTAATAAGTTCTGATTATCTTTTAAATTACTCAGATAAATTTCTGGATTGATTTTATATTTCATGTTAAAGTTTGCCTTTTTTTCCAAAAAACTAAAATTTCCATATTGCTCTTTTGTGTTATCTTAAAGTTTGCTGAGTTTTTTTACTGTTTTCCCCAACACTGCAAATTACAACTTTTTATCAGAGAGTTCACACATGAGCATCTTGTTAGGGTATGTGACTGATGCCTTGCTTTGTCCATTTGGGGACTTGATGGTTTCACGTCTATTCTTGTTTCTTATAAATGCATGTCTGCATCTTTGCACTGAAGTTTAATTTGCCTTTGCTGTCTGTTTAGGTATTCCCTGTCCGACTTGTTTAATTTTTTTATTTTTTATTTTATTTATTTATTTTTTAATTGTTATTGCATTTTAGGTTT